>JBBLXU010003902.1:0-23901 GCA_037893425.1 Campoplex nolae
TTTTTCGTGATTTTTCAGACGAAAATCGCTCGTCTCCGAGTAAATCAAGAGACGCGGTAGCGGCTCGACGCCAGAAATATTAAAAGAAAAATAAAAGAAAGTTTAAATAAACGGGAAAAGAAAAAGCCAGCGCGAGGTTTACCGCACTCTTATATACTCGAATATGCCGGTTTTATGACGTCATGGCGTTTTCAAACCGTTCTGACGGACGAACCGTTTGGTCAAAAAATTTCAATTTTGGTGACGATTTTTTTTCGATTTTTCTCTTTCTATTGGTCTTCGTTGCATGTAAATCCGTCCAGCCAATCTTGGGATATGATGATTTAGCGAAATGAAATCGAACATTTCGGGATACTCTGCTTTCTTGGGAGCAGACAGGCGTAAGTCACGCTTGAATGGGCGGGACATACGTCCTTTTGATAATAATCTACATTTCTCTGCTTCGCGTCACCTAGTCTCCGCTACCCCCACTTCTCAGGCGCCGCTGAGTGAGAGAGACAGCACGTTGCTGCGCGTTACCTATATATATATATATCGGGACATATATACATATTCATTATATATATATATATATATATATTATATATATATATATATATATATATATATATATATATATATATATATATATATATATATATATGTGGGATGAATACTTCGGGACACCCATTTTTTTCTCCATACATAGATTAATTTTGTTCTTCACAATGTGTAGTTAAAAAGAAATTGTTTTATATGTAATAATTGAAGAGATATAACAATTTAACTATATAACGAATACTTTGAGACTATTCCTCGTAAGGCATACAATAAAGACAGTCCGCAAAAGTGAAACAAGATATATACGACGGTCAATTTCCATGGTCCTTAAAGTATGCGTATAAATGTTTGGTCTTAGGTATTCTGTGCATAGTTAGAGGTCATTTTTAATGATCTTTTCCACGTCCAATGTAAAAAAATCGTATGGAATGTATACTTTGAAGCCCTGAATTTTATGTATTACCATAAGATTGGGTCCTCAGATGTCCTATTGAGTAATGAAATAATTGTGCAGCATAAAAACGATAACAATAGATGTGCACTCCGAAGGGTTTCGGGTTGGTCTGAGGTATTCTCAGGCCTTGAAGTATGCAAAGCTTTGAAAGATATCGGAAATAATTACTTCCGATTTTGCAATGGTCATTTTCTCTTATATGACTGCCATCTAACAGAAAAACAAATAGATAAAAATAGTTCAGCCCGATTCCATGTTGATTCATCCCTCAGGTAACAGATGAATGTAAGTAAAGACTCCAACGTAAGCATTTGATAAGTTTGCCCGGAACGTACATATGTTCTGACATCTCGCGGTACACTGTTCCCAAAGTATGCACAGTTCCTAGAAAATCTGTACATTCCATGGATACTTTGATAACCGTTGTTCTCGAAGCATACATAATATCGGTAAGTAATCGTGTCACATGCTTACTTTGGAGTCATCGAGTTTATGAATTACAGCCATATCAAATACATTTATGTAAAATTTGGGGAAAATGAACTTTCATGTATAAATCGTTAAAAGACGTTTAGGGTGATACTGTTGATAATTGCACTCTAATGAATATTTCTTACACAATAAATGTGGCCAGCTTTGAAAGATATCGGAAATAATTATTATCAATTTTGCAACAGTCATTTTCTCTCATATAAATGCCATTTCACAGCAAAACAAATCGATGAAAAATAGTTCGGTCCGATTCCACATTGATTTATCCCTCGGGTAACAGATGAATGTAAGTAAAGACTCCAACGTAAGCATTTGATAAGTTTGCCCGAAATGTACATATGTTCTGACATCTCGCGGTACACTGTTCTCAAAGTATGCACAGTTCCTAGAAAATCTGTACATTCCATCGATACTTTGATAACCGTTGTTCTCGAAGTATGCATAATATCTGTAAATAATCGTGTCACATGCTTACTTTGGAGTCATCGAGTTTATGAATTACAGCCATATCAAATACATTTATGTAAAATTTGGGGAAAATGAACTTTCATGTATAAATCGTTAAAAGAAGTACAGGGTGATACTGTTGAACGTTGTCGCTCCCCGATTGAAAATTGCACTCCAGTGAATATTTCTTACAAAATAAATGTGGCCAGGTTTGAAAGATATCGGAAATAATTATTATCAATTTTGCAATAGTCATTTTCTCTCATATGAATGCCATTTCACAGCAAAACAAATCGATGAAAAATAGTTCGGTCCGATTCCACATTGATTTATCCCTCGGGTAACAGATGAATGTAAGTAAAGACTCCAACGTAAGCATTTGATAAGTTTGCCCGAAACGTACATAAGTTCTGACATCTCGCGGTACACTGTTCTCAAAGTATGCACAGTTCCTAGAAAATCTGTACATTCCATGGATACTTTGATAACCGTTGTTCTCGAAGTATGCATAATATCTGTAAATAATCGTGTCACATGCTTACTTTGGAGTCATCGAGTTTATAAATTACAGCCATATCAAATACATTTATGTAAAATTTGGGGAAAATGAACTTTCACGTATAAATCGTTAAAAGAAGTACAGGGTGATACTGTTGAACGTTGTCGCTCCCCGATTGAAAATTGCACTCTAATGAATATTTCTTACAAAATAAATGTGGCCAGCTTCGAAAAACATCGGAAATAATCACTTTCTAAATTGCAATGGTCATTTTCTCTCATATAAATGGCATCTCACAGCAAAACAAATAAATGAAAAAAAGTTCAGCCTGATTCCAAATTGATTTATCCCTCGGGTGACAGATAAATGTGGAGACTACAGAATAACCATTTGATACGTCTGCCCGAAACGTACATATATTCGGACATCTCGTGGTACACTGTTCTCAAAGTATGCACAGTTTCTAGAAATACTGTACATTCCATGGATACTTTGATAACCGTTGTTCTCGAAGTATGCATAATATCTGTAAATAATCGTGTCACATGCTTACTTTGGAGTCATTGAGTTTTTGAATTACAGCCATATCGAATACATTTCTGTAAAATTTCGGGAAATAGAAATTTCATGTATAAATAGTTGAAAGATGTTGAGGGTGATACTGTTGAACGTTGTCGCTCCCCGATTGAAAATTGCACTCTAGTGAATATTTCTTACACAATAAATGTGGCCAGCGTTGGAAGATATCGGAAATAATTATTATCAATTTTGCAATAGTCATTTTTTCTCATATGAATGCCATTCCACAGCAAAACAAATCGATGAAAAATAGTTCGGTCCGATTCCACATTGATTTATCCCTCGGGTAACAGATGAATGTAAGTAAAGACTCCAACGTAACCATTTAATACGTTTGCCCGAAACGTACATGTGTTCTGACATCTCGCGGTACACTGTTCCCAAAGTATGCACAGTTTCTAGAAATACTGTACATTCCATGGATACTTTGATAACCGTTGTTCTCGAAGCATACATAATATCGGTAAGTAATCGTATCACATGCTTACTTTGGAGTCGTCGAGTTTATGAATTACAGCCATATCAAATACATTTATGTAAAATTTGGGGAAAATGAACTTTCATGTATAAATCGTTAAAAGACGTTTAGGGTGATACTGTTGATAATTGCACTCTAATGAATATTTCTTACACAATAAATGTGGCCAGCTTTGAAAGATATCGGAAATAATTATTATCAATTTTGCAACAGTCATTTTCTCTCATATAAATGCCATTTCACAGCAAAACAAATCGATGAAAAATAGTTTGGTCCGATTCCACATTGATTTATCCCTCGGGTAACAGATGAATGTAAGTAAAGACTCCAACGTAAGCATTTGATAAGTTTGCCCGAAATGTACATATGTTCTGACATCTCGCGGTACACTGTTCTCAAAGTATGCACAGTTCCTAGAAATACTGTACATTCCATGGATACTTTGATAACCGTTGTTCTCGAAGCATGCATAATATCTGTAAATAATCGTGTCACATGCTTACTTTGGAGTCATCGAGTTTATGAATTACAGCCATATCAAATACATTTATGTAAAATTTGGGGAAAATGAACTTTCATGTATAAATCGTTAAAAGAAGTACAGGGTGATACTGTTGAACGTTGTCGCTCCCCGATTGAAAATTGCACTCCAATGAATATTTCTTACACAATAAATGTGGCCAGCTTTGAAAGATATCGGAAATAATTATTATCAATTTTGCAACAGTCATTTTCTCTCATATTAATGCCATTTCACAGCAAAACAAATCGATGAAAAATAGTTTGGTCCGATTCCACATTGATTTTTCCCTCGGGTAACAGATGAATGTAAGTAAAGACTCCAACGTAAGCATTTGATAAGTTTGCCCGAAATGTACATGTGTTCTGACATCTCGCGGTACACTGTTCTCAAAGTATGCACAGTTTCTAGAAATACTGTACATTCCATCGATACTTTGATAACCGTTGTTCTCGAAGTATGCATAATATCTGTAAATAATCGTGTCACATGCTTACTTTGGAGTCATCGAGTTTATGAATTACAGCCATATCAAATACATTTATGTAAAATTTGGGGAAAATGAACTTTCATGTATAAATCGTTAAAAGACGTTTAGGGTGATACTGTTGATAATTGCACTCTAATGAATATTTCTTACACAATAAATGTGGCCAGCTTTGAAAGATATCGGAAATAATTATTATCAATTTTGCAATAGTCATTTTCTCTCATATAAATGTCATTTCACAGCAAAACAAATCGATGAAAAATAGTTCGGTCCGATTCCACATTGATTTATCCCTCGGGTAACAGATGAATGTAAGTAAAGACTCCAACGTAAGCATTTGATAAGTTTGCCCGAAACGTACATAAGTTCTGACATCTCGCGGTACACTGTTCTCAAAGTATGCACAGTTCCTAGAAAATCTGTACATTCCATCGATACTTTGATAACCGTTGTTCTCGAAGTATGCATAATATCTGTAAATAATCGTGTCACATGCTTACTTTGGAGTCATCGAGTTTATGAATTACAGCCATATCAAATACATTTATGTAAAATTTGGGGAAAATGAACTTTCACGTATAAATCGTTAAAAGAAGTACAGGGTGATACTGTTGAACCTTGTCGCTCCCCGATTGAAAATTGCACTCCAATGAATATTTCTTACAAAATAAATGTGGCCAGCTTTGAAAGATATCGAAAATAATTACTTTCTAAATTGCAATGGTCATTTTCTCTCATATAAATGGCATCTCACAGCAAAACAAATAAATGAAAAAAAGTTCAGCCTGATTCCAAATTGATTTATCCCTCGGGTGACAGATAAATGTGGAGACTACAGAATAACCATTTGATACGTCTGCCCGAAACGTACATATATTCGGACATCTCGTGGTACACTGTTCTCAAAGTATGCACAGTTTCTAGAAATACTGTACATTCCATGGATACTTTGATAACCGTTGTTCTCGAAGTATGCATAATATCTGTAAATAATCGTGTCACATGCTTACTTTGGTGTCATTGAGTTTTTGAATTGCAGCCATATCGAATACATTTCTGTAAAATTTCGGGAAATAGAAATTTCATGTATAAATAGTTGAAAGATGTTCAGGGTGATACTGTTGAACGTTGTCGCTCCCCGATTGAAAATTGCACTCTAATGAATATTTCTTACACAATAAATGTGGCCAGGTTTGAAAGATATCGGAAATAATTATTATCAATTTTGCAATAGTCATTTTCTGTCATATGAATGCCATTTCACAGCAAAACAAATCGATGAAAAATAGTTCGGTCCGATTCCACTTTGATTTATCCCTTGGGTAACAGATGAATGTAAGTAAAGACTCCAACGTAACCATTTAAATAAATAAATTTAAATAAATAAAAAAATAAATGTGGCCAGCTTTGAAAGATATCGAAAATAATTACTTTCGATATTGCAATGGTCATTTTCTCTCATATAAATGCCATTTCACAGCAAAACAAATAAATGAAAAATAGTTCAGCCTGATTCCAAATTGATTTATCCCTCGGGTAACAGATGAATGTAAGTAAAGACTCCAACGTAACGATTCGATACGATTGCCCGAAACGAACATATATTCCGATATCTCGTGGTACACTGTTCTTAAAGTATGCACAGTTTCTAGAAAATGCGTTCATTCCATAGATACTTTGATAACCGTTGTTCTCGAAGTATGCATTAAGCCGCTACCGCGTCTCTTGATATCTGTGAATAATTGTGTCACATGCTTACTTTGGAGTCTTGGCTTTTATAAATAATATTCATATCAAGTGCTTTAATATTTCGTTCTGAACAATTTCACTTTTTATGTTAATCGATCATGTGCCGACATTAAAAATGATGAAAGATACATTTTTTAATGCACAAAATACGATGAGGGTCATTCTTTGTTTTTTTTGTGTATTATAACCATATGAAAGCTCCAAAGTAACTATTCGATTCGTTTGTCCAAATCGTATGTAAATCTTTCGTCGTGCACTGTCATGAAAGTATCCCGTGTTTCCTAAACATCCATATATTTAAAAGATACTTTGATAATGGGAAGTTCTCAAAGTATGCATAAAATTTGGAAATAATTATGCCATACGCTCTGTATTTGGCCTTGGCGTTTATGACCAAAAGCAATATTGAGTAAATAGTTTCATCGTTCAGAAAAATTCAAATTCACGCGTATTGAATTAACGAAATGAATCTGATGATTCATTTCGTTAGTATGCAATTATTATGCAATCAGAATTTGCAGCTCAACGGATATTTCTTCCCACAGGATAACAGACAGCACCAAATACAAACAACAACAAATTTAAACAAAAAACGTTCGACTATAAGTGGGAATTTCCGACCCAACAATAGTCGCTGCGAAGGCCTCACAGCGAAACGAGAGACATGAAAAGTTGCACAGTCAGGTGCAACTACACTCCAGAATATTAACCTCATTTTTCATTGTAAACTATTTTTATTCCACTAAACGGAATAAGAAGTAGTTCGAACTGCTGAAAGAAAGAGTTGAGTTTCCTGCATTTTGAATCTTCAAAATTGACCTGGAAATTATCACCAATTATGTTTTGAGAAACTCATATCAATCCAGAGTAACACAGAGCAACCCGAGAACTCCGAAACACATTTCATGTCATTTTTTCCACATTGCATGATCTTATTTCTTAAAAGGTTATGTGGGTACTTAACCGATTGGCAGCATATAAAAAAAGTTAAGACTCTCAAGTATGCGTTCCATACAATTCTTCTCGCACATTGTACGTATTTTTTAAACCCAAGTAGTACACGGTCCTTGAAGTATCCGAAATATTCAGAAAATAAATATTCCATCAACTTTTTGACAGCGGTGTGCTATGAAATACGGTGGTGCACATGTAATGTAAACGTAGAGATATTGAACATTTACATCGGAATTTGAGGAAGGAACTGATAATTATCCATTATGATGTATTAATTGAGACTAAGCAATCTAAACTCGAAGGAAAGGATAAAGATTGTTAAAACAGTTGTTTGTTGATGAATGCGTTTATTTCAAATTTTACAGATCATCAACAACGGAGATATCAAATCGTAACATAAATCGTAGTGTCATTTAAAGAAAAACAATAAAAAAGTAATATTTCAAATAATTCCGTATTGGATTACGAAAACATTATTTGGGATGAAAAATTGAATACAAATGCTTTAGTATCAACTATCATGCCAATATTGAGGAAATATATTAGTCGTGCATACAAACTAAAAGGAACAAGTGAATCGTTCGATACTTTTTCGTATTCTGGTGAAATAAAAAACAATCTTTAAGAACAAAATCAAATCTTAAATATTTTATCAACTTCTGTTTTTTGTGGAAGTACGTTTTCGTAGTGACATTTTTTACGATTAGTAATCAAAGTATCGCTTAGCAGCATGAATTATGTTTTGAAAATAAATAAAAAAACAACAAAAAAACTCCACTTCTTAGTATTTCAAATGAAGTCGTAATAATTTGTGAAAAACAACAAATCCAGATAAAAAAATGACTGAAAATGCATTTCTGATTCCCAACATTTATTTAATGGCTCGTTTCATTTCATTCAATTTATTTTCTTCCGTTTTATTGTTCTGTTGATTTTGTGTTGATCCCGAAACAAATTCAAGGTGAAAAGTAATAAAAGATGGAATTAGAACAGATTTTACGAATATATTCGTATTTGTGAAAAAAATCCAACCAGTAGAAAAAATAGGATGTATTTCTTAAATATCCGCATTTTAGATTTAGACTTTTTTGCAGTGCCATTTTTATGTAGAAAATGGAACATCCACGTTTATTTTAATGTCAAAAATAGTCAATGGCAAAATCAAACAAAAGGTAAAACAAACTATATCTGGTTCGTTTTGAACTTGTATTGACATTTTTTTCACAACCTAAAAAATGGTTGGACTGTTTTTATACATTTATAAAAATCACTATGTTATATCAATGGAAAGTATAAGCTTTTTTTTGCTCAAGCTTTGAAATGAATCAATAAAAAATATAGAAAAAAACCGTAATTTTTTAGATCAATGAGAAACATTAACTTCTTTTTTTCAAGTCTTCAAATCATTGCTCATTAAATGACGAAAATATACTTTTAATATTTTTGAACATTTACGGAGTCCAGTATCTGCGCTTAACGAGGTGAATTAGCTCTCCTTTTAACAGATTTTCGTTGATTGTCGATCCAAGTTTTTAACTGCTGTGGTTTCCGTCGAGCCAGAACTGAATGCTTCTGAATTGCTTCTTGACATTTCTGGAGAGATGGAAGATTGATCAGTTTCAAAGGATCCCCGAAATGTGATGCAACAGCATTTTTTTCAGCCGCTGTCCACCGCCTGCGCTTGGTTTTTCCGTACGGTGAAGCTATTTCAGAAAATCATGGGTATCAATGAATCGATAAATAATCCATGCAAGAATTTTGTTAAATTAAAGTCGACAAAGTAAAAATGAACTTACTACTGCGTCTTTTCGAACCTTTTGAGGATCCTGTATTGTTGTGGTCATCTTCTGATTCTCCGGACGAATCATTGCTGTCGATTTCAGGAACGTCTTTTCGTTGAGGCATAACTGCACTGGAAGTGCATGGCGCAGGTGCGTCTTCATCCGCGCTTTCATTGTCGGTTTCGTCTTCATCCATTCCAATCGCCGATTGCAGCAATCGCGAGACATCGGTGACATCTTTGATAGAACCAGAAAGTCGATAAATGTCTTTGTGGATCTGTTTATTATGCCCCAGGAAGTTGGCCAGATCACCGACTTGATTCTCTTCGATGTTTAACATTGCAGTGTACGTCGCAATATGTTTCCGCAGGGTTGTGCCGCGAAGTGATTCTGGAATTCTTGCACCGCATTCTTCGGAAAATTTTCGCATTAGAGGGCAAGCACGAAAGTAAGGTTTTTTTAACTTATTGTTTGTTCGTAATCCAAAGACATATTCGTTGCTGGATTTAACTTTTGCATCAGATCGATATTTGAGAATCATTTCGATCCATTCTACTAATGTCGGGTCGAGCATCACCGCAACGGTTCTTCCAAGTTTTCCTCGGATAGTTAAATGCACATATTTATTCGCGAATGCTCGAGACTGTTCTGACAGAGTGGCGTATAAATCTGGATTCACGTGTTCGTCCACAAATGCCCGATTTGCATAATCAGTGAGTAAAAGGCGTTCGATTTCTCCTGCACGTCGACGATTGAACATCATCACGAGAATAAGGCTTGCTTCGCACAGTGACTTCCATGCGACATATTCGAATTTTTCTCTTAATATCTCCATAGCCGCCGTTCCTTTTTTTCTTAAGAAACCATGCAATTTTTTTATGTCGGATTTCGAAGGTAAAACGACTACTTTATTTCTTTTTTTTTTTACTTGATCTTCCATCACTTTTTTATTTATTGTCGTGGAAAAGTCTACTTCGAACAATTCAAGGAACTGTTGAGTAGCTTCTCTTTTTTCCGGTAAATCTTTTTTTATGTATTCAGTTTTCAACAAGTTGGCGCATTTTTTCAATAATGTACCGAGAGTTGTTGCAACCGACGGTGATTTGAACATTTGCGAATTGATATCAAAACCCGCACATTCTCGGACTGCTTCTACAGTAACGTCATAATTCTGAGGTATGAAAATGTCGCTAAGTTCCTTCACGTTTTTTTCTCTTCGCATTACAGCCCGTTTCAAACGACCTAACAATCTCAGATTCGATCTTATTAAATCGTGTTGGTGTTTGAGTGTATATTTTTCGCAAAACTTATTGCCAGCCAGTATTATCAATTCATCATATCGGATTGACCTCGTGATTTTGTCATCGTTCAAAACCGGGAAAACAACTCTTCTGAGAATATCGCTTGCGCGAGGATGAATGTATCCCATTTTTTGTCGTCCCATAACGGTGATTTCACGGACGCCTTTTTGGTGCTCGAGATTACATTTTCTAAAATGTATACCTAAAGTTTTCCTGGAAAAATAGCCAAGACATTTCGTGCAAATGACATAATCTTCAGCAGTATTACTTGAGAAAAATTGTTTTCTGCGGCACGTAAGCAAAACCCCTGTGTTTTTTTTCGGGATCCATATTATGCAATGAATTTCCTTCCCTGCGAATAACATTTATTTTTCTTTTGCGAATTAATGAGCCTTTCGGTAGATAAGTAAAATCTTTTACTTTTCTCTCCTTTTGGTGCTTGAGCTCTAAATGTCGTGCTAACTTCGACTGCAAAGTGTTACAGAATAAACAGAAGTCTTTCTTAGTTTCTCGTTTATCTACGTTTTGAGCACACGGAACTTCCAATTTTCGGACGTCAATAGGAGGTAAGCCTGACGAAGTATCCATACTTTGGTTTCCGACCGATTCTGACGAGATATTTTGAGAGTTACTAGAAGTGCGGACGCCTGTATCGGCAGTTGGAGTGTAATCGGGATCGTTCAATTCGTCATCACTTCCAGAATCGTTGTCATCAGTGTCACCATGGACACTTTTTTCTGTATTTTTTTTTGAAATATCTGTTCTGTTTTTATCCAGTTCGGTGTTCGACTCCGGATCGGTACAATCATTCTCATCAATATCGTTCTCCGTATTGTTTTCAGGTTCAGACTCTGATGCCTCTGCTGAAACTTCAACTAAATCACCGCTTTGATCGATTACAACTATTTTGTCGTCGTTTTCTTTTGCGAAGAAATTTTCAAACCAATCATTGCCTACAACTTGCAATATATTCGAAACTTCAGATGGCGGAAGACTACTTTCGTTAGTTGCGTCGCTCACTTTCGTAGAGTTCGCGTCAACAGTGATAAATAACATGGGTGCCTCTAATGCTTTTGATAATGTCAGATCGGCAGCAACTGGAGAGGGGCAAGCAGCGTTTTCAGTCATTCCATCATCATTGACAATTCCAAAATAACCCGGGTCGACGGTCGATGGCAAAATTTCGCCTTTTTCTTCGATTTGCTTCTGTAATTCGGTAACGGACGTAGTATGCGACTCAGCCGTTGATGATACAAATTCAGCTTCGGTGTTGCATATCTTTTTTTCATCATGATCGATTTTTTCTCGACAATCTGATTCATATTTTTGGGGTTTTTCAATTTTTTCCTGGCTGCCCAATGAATCTAAAATGAACGGAAATATCGAATATTATCCAGGCCGATAATCTGAGTGCAATAGTGCCCTATAGCAGTTTACAGTTTTCCATATTTATAGCTGTCAGAATTATTATTGTTCCATTGATAGCATTTATGTATGAAAAACTCGTATAAAAAAAATAAATGATTGTTTTGTAGTATTAATGAAGGTTTTTCTCACTAAGGCAAAATACATCAAATTTTGACAAAAATTCATGTCAATAATATCGAAATATTTAGAAAAAAATGAATGACGTCGGTACTAAGATATTTAAGAACGGTTACAAAGAATGTCTCTAAATGATCTTTATATGTATTCATATAATACGTGTTTTCGCTGAAACATTTATATCTTGATATTTACGCATGAATTGAAACCACTATGATAGAATTTATATAGGCATTCGAAGTATGTTCGTATTTGTTCTGTGCATCATGATTTTTTTGTGAAATGAAAAAGAGTTTCATACAGAAAAAAAATCCCTACATTTCCTTGAACTATATAAAAGATACGAAAGACACTGTCAAAAATATAAAAAATGAGAGCACTTAATCTACGCGTATTACATAAATGTCAATGCTTCCAAGTGCATCCAATATATACGTAAGCGATACGATTTTTTTTATACCTGCTTGCGAGACTTCAAGATTGTCCGAAACTGAGTTCGCTGTTTGACAAATGTTTGCATCTTGCGACTCTGTAATCGATAATCCACATTCGGCTTCCGTATGAGATCCTTCATCTTCATCAAGATCGATGATTTTTTCGTTGTCTAACTCACGTTGTTTCTGATCTTTTAGTTCTTCTAATTTGGCTTTTGAATCTGGAAGTTAAAATTCATTCAAATGCCGAATATTATCAAGACCTATATTCTAATTGCATTGTAGCTTTACAACAGTTGAAAATTTCCTCCGCTTGTAATTGTAAGAGCTCTTTCGTCCTACTAACCAAATCGATATTCCATAAAATAAAATAATTTGAAAGTTATTTTATACATGCCACGTGAGTATTTTGGTTCAATGAATGAGCAAAACAAATTATATTTTAAAGTATATAATGTAGTTTTTATCAAAGGTAATAAACAAATTGAAACAATGGAATTTTTCGGAATTTTTCCGAAATGTGTTTCTTTTAAATTTCGCCAACAAATGCATATTTCATTACGTTACATATTAAATACGTAAAAAACAAAAATTACATTGAATAAAAAAAATACAAAAAAAATTACAGAAAAATCCCTTAGAAAAAAACTTTTTTTTGGAAATGAAGCAGGTTGACTTAAAAAATGGAAAAATACCAACCATCCGAAACAATGAAAGTTGCCTCATATCGTGACCCGTTCTTGTACTTGACAAGGCAATCTGTCCATTGGATGATTTTCACATTATTAGTCCTCGTAATGTACAGTTCATCATTTTCGAATTTGACGAGAGAGAACATTTTGACGCGATCTGCATAACAACGCGTGGACAACTAAGCAATTTGGCATGTAATTCTCATAATCCCTTCCTAGTAGGCCCACTCAAGCTTGTAGTTTTCTGGGGATTCGTACGATGTGATTGGTGCTTTTTTTTATCTCTCTTTGTTATATTCGATCCTTTATTCTCCTCCGTTTGTTATTGTTGTTGTCTCACTCGCTCTGAACTCGACACGTGCAGTCTCCAAAGTCTTCCAAATACATGGAAAAATACGCATCGAATTTTCCTTATCCTTCTCTTCATATACTTTGTTTCACTTCACTATTTCACTTATTCACTTAACTTCTCAGAATAAACATAGGTATAAAGCACTCTTTCTCCAATATAAAGAACTTCAGCTGAACATTTAGTTTGAAAAAAAGCCTAATAATTACAATGCCATTGAAAGAGAAATTGATTTTGAACAATGTATCGTATATAAAATGTACCAAGAAGCTAATCAAATGTGAAAACTTATTATTTGATGTGGAAGAGCTCCTGTTTAATGTGAGCTCGTCCCGTTACTTGATTTCTGAAATTATAATTATTCGAAGAACTCTTACTTCGGATTCACTTGGGTCACATACATAGCATCCTAGATAAAGGGGTGCATAGTTTGAGGACACCTTTGTTTTTGAGATTTTTCTTACCACCGTAAATACATAAAGATTTATTTAAAAATTATGTTTTCGATTATTGTCGTTTTCAATTTTGTTATAGATTAAACTAACGGTTCAGACTTTATCAAAATCCTTCGGTGGAATGGAAGTTGCGTGGAAAAATGTTTTAGCAAAACTGTAATCATTCTGTTCTGCGGTATAGATAGAATATATTGTTGAAGAAAATATTCAAAACATAAATTTAACACCACCATTTTTTTATTGCATATGTATTTTAAGACTTCAAAATAGCTCGGACCAACCCAAAACGCTTTGAAATGTACAATTTATTTCATCGTTTCCGGACTGCGTGATTATTTTACTGAATAGGATATTGAGGACTTAATCTGTCCGTAGTATATAAAAATTGAGGCTTCAAAGAATGCGTTTGATACAATTTCTTCACATCGCACGTGTATACTTCCAGCCCTGGTGGCGCACAGTCCACAAACTGTCTGAAATACTCACTGGACACACGTTTTTTGTATTCTCCGAGAATAAAATGTTACGAAATACCAAAGTATATATGTTGTAATGCAATAATATTAGTATTAAATGATCACTTCTAAATTTTGGTATTTTCAATCTTAAAAGTTCGCCTTGTGATTATCTATTATCAACTATTATTTAATTCTAAACAATCTAAATTGAATGGAAGTGGAAGTAGGATTTTTTTATTGACAAGTCGTTTTATTATAAAATATACAGTTTACAACGTCGATATTAAGTAGTAACAGGGATGTCGGTATTGAGAAACCACGATCAAGACACATCTTCATACTTCCGGGTCTTCGACAAAAATGGAACGAAAAAATTGAATTCCTACATTTTTACGATAAAAAATGATAATATGAAAAGAAAAAATAGCGAAATTACATGAAACCGAAATACACATGTAATATAAATAAAGTGGTATTGAATGGTTGCCATGGAATTCTAGTACTTTAGCCTTGATAATCTAAACTCAAAAGAAATAGTGAAGGTTTAAATCGCCGTTTTGCCGATCGCGTTTTATTATAAATAGAACATACAGTCAATAACGGAAATACAAATAAGTAATATGCATCGTTCTGACGGAAAAAAAAATACAAAAAAGAAACGAAAAAAGTATATTTTCATAAAATTTCAAATAATTTCGTAATGGATCCTCAGAACAATGTCTATATTGTGAAAATCGTGGACGAATGCCTTATTGATTTTCGACACTTATGCAAGGATCCTGGAGTCTTGTTATATAATTTTCAAAAAAAAAACATGAGAAGTATCAACTTACATGTTGATGTGAAAAAAAGAAATTAATGGCCAACATAAAAAAAAGGGAACAAAATCAGACCTCGAGATATAATTTCTTAATACTTGTTTTCCTTGTAGATTTCATTTTAAAATGACAAACTCGAATATGTGTCCATAATAATGCGTAAATAAAGAATTAATAATCAATACATCAAATACTTTACTGGTTTTTGACGCTTATGCAAAAATACTTTTGTAACTTCATGTATTGTTGAAAATGGAACTTTCACTTGTAATGTAAGCTTGAAAAAATGTCCGGAACGAGAAAAAAGTTCTAACGAAAATGAATAACTTGATAATCTTTGAAACTTTGATAATGTAAGAAAAAAAGTCTGAAATCAAAAATTAAACTGTAATGTTTTTTCGATTCTTAACTTTCGTAAAGGAACTTAGACTTTTTGTAGTATTGTTCCTTCGATAGAAATAAAACGTTATTTTTACATATTAACCTATTAATAGATTAAACATATAAAACTGGGAAATTGAAAAAATGTCATGAATGACGTAACAATGAGAAAACGGTTTGGAAATTTTTTTAACGCAGGCTGCTCTTTGCACCGATGAACAGAATAAATTTTGAATCGCTGTAACTTCCAGTGAGAGAGAGAGCGATGAATATTTCATCGATGGCTGTCGCTGCGTAAGCAGAAGAAACTTGGTCAGTTTGAAAGATGTCCGGAGTATATCAAATGGTCTTGTTTTTTCTGTGCCTCCACCATTTACGTTCTTTTTTAGATCCTCCTGCTCATGGAAAAAATCATGGAACTTTATTTCCATGGTGCATCGGTGTATCAGAATTATGCTGCGTAGAACTTGCTTCATCATCTGCGCTATCATCCATCTCATCTACAATTAGATGCCATGTATCTCCGCTGTCATCTATCTCCACTGGGAGTAATTGCCGGTTATCGTGTTGTTCATTTTCAAGAGCGGAAGCTCGATAAATAGCTTCGTGCATTTCTTTATCATGCGCCTGAAATTTTGCCAAATTCTCCATGTTTGATTGAAAATTTTCATCATTTAACATTTCTGTATGGAACGCAGTGTGTTTTCGAGGAGTCAAACTGCGAGTTGCAGGTCGCATGGCTATAATATCAGCAATTGAACCATCGCCGGAGGCCATATCAAATGTTTCTCCATCGAATTGCGAATGTGGAATATCGGCATTGTCAGGAATCAGATTTTGTGATACAGCAACAGATATATCTTGTGTCTGATTATTTGATGGTCCTGATTCAGTTTCTTGATTGGACATTTCAACTCTAGCGAGATCAGTAGCTTCTTCGCTATCCGATTCATCAGTTTTAGTTGTTTTCAACGGGTTCATTTTGACTTTTGGATCTAAAATAAAATTTAAGGTAGACATGTATAGAAAGTAGTAGGAGGTATTATTCTCGCTGAAGTGATCTTATAATTGACAAAACAAGAAATAAAAGTTTTTTTACGAAAATACATTTCAGTGCCTCAAAATCTCTCGTTTGAAAGTTTGATACAAATTTGATAAACTTCTTGAAGAAAAAACTGAAAAATTATCAATTGCCTTTAAAATTGTAAAAAGATGCCTCGAAATTGTAAATAAAACAATAGGTTATGATTTTTTTCACTCTCACGAAACTGATAGAGTACGATAAAACACTTCAATCGGTGAATTAAAAATAAATTTAATCAATTAATTTAAAAACTTTAAATTCGATATAATATTAAATCATGATATTTATTACGAATTCGTTTTTTCGTAATAGAAATAAGTGTACAGACATGATTATTATAAAAATACTAACCTTCAGTTTGATGGGATATTTTTGACGAAGTTGAACGCGCGAACGACTGAGACACTTTGAAACGTTTGGTTATTAAATTTACATGATCTCTTTCTTGTACCCCACCACAACCGGTTTTTTTTCGAGGATTCAGACGATGTGATTGGCTACTTGTTCCGCTTTGTTATTCTCACTGTTTTCGTTCTCCACCGTTTGTTATTGTTGTTGTCGCACTCACTCTCAACTCGACATGCACAGACTCGCCAAAAATATTTCTTTATCGAGGTGGCTCTCCCTTTACTTTGTATCACTCCCCACTTAACGCATCTCTTCGAAAATAGAGTGTTCGAGGTTCTTTTCACGAAAAAAAAAAAACAATCAAAATGCTGTTGTAGGTGTAACTAATGTCACGCAACGTTTATAAGGACCTATAGCAGAGATCAATTCTAAATGAATAAAAAATATCATATAAATATAAGTTTTAAAACTAGTCATAAGCAGCATCGGTTTTCGTCGCTACAAAACATTTTTCATTTCAATTTATTTTGTTTCCACCCAGAACCGGGCCGTGCAATTATTCATCCGTTTCGTTTTGCTATGGAGCTTCCAAAGTGACTATTGTTAGGTCAGAACTTCCTACTTTCAGTCGAATATTGTTTGTTTTTATATTATTTGAAGTTATTTGCTGTATTCTGGGAAGAAATGTTCAATGGGCTGCTAATTTTTATTTTGTATTGATGACTTATAGCAATATGCGCTAATTAAAATTTTTCTGGACGGAATATTTATTTACTAAATACATCGTTTAATCCTGAAACTAAGGCTCAAATATAGAGTGTGTAACATAATTATTCCCAGATATTATGCATATTTTGAGAACTACCCATTATCAAAGTATCTTTTGGATTAATAGGTGTTCTGGAAACTTGGTATACTTTGACGACAGTTCATTACGAAATATTTTATATATGGTTTGGACAACCGAATCTAATAGCTACACCGGGTATTGAAAGAAAAAGCCAGCGCGAGCCCGGCCGCACTTTTATATACTCGAATGTGGCGGTTTTATGATGTCATAGCGTTTTCGAATGGCTCTCACGGACAAACCGTTTAGGTAAAAAATTTGAATGTGGGTAACGTTTTTTTTTTATATATTACCTATATTATTTTAGGTTACTGAATCTATGAATAAAATATAACAATAGAGACCCCAAAATATATGTTGAATATCACGGTTTTTTTTATCGTACGTGTATTTCAAGACCTCAGAATAACTTAAAATAACCCAAAACACTTTAAAGCGAGTCTGGCACATTATTTGAGGACGTGTTCAGTGACCAGTCCTTATGCTTATTCTTCCAAAGCCGATTAAAGTAAAATTTAACAATCAATAAAACACTGTTACAAAATGATAGTTTTTTGTTTAACAGCTCATATTTGTTCGGCGCCAAAAATGTTTACACTCAGAACAGATTATGCCGCGTCTGTCTGTGACCTAGAGCGAGGAAAACAATATGGCAGAGTCGAATGAACTAGAGAACTAACCTCAAAAATTGCAAACGACCGATTTTTTTTGCGAAATTTCAATTTCATTTTTTAACATAAAAATGGAATATCTTTTTTGGATGACAATGAAATATTATTTTGTATAAATGTGAAATATCGTTTTGTGACAAAATTAATGGTTTTGTTGTTGCCATCGTATTAATGGGAAAAAAATATTTCGAAAATTAACCGTGTTTTAGAGATTTTGTAGTTTATGAAAATTATTTATCACATGAAAACAAGATTTTTCTCGGGATAACGCGCAATATGCACTCTTTATCGGTATGTTCTTCCATACATGGATAAGCCATATTTTATTAGCAATGTACTTGTTTAGGTAGCTATCGGATATCCACATAAAACTGCAAGTCCTTGAAACATCGTTATGCGAGTTTGTTTGGGTAATATTCCAAATAAAAGAAACGGATTGATTGAGGACATTTCCTTCAGAAATGAAAATCTGATTCAGGCCATAATTCATCAAGCTGGCGCCATCTATTGGATCTTCACATTTCTACAATGTCCTTAAATTATAGATAATATACGAATGCTGGAAAAGTCTCCAAAGTATTCGATTGATATAAAAACAGATTGAGGACAGTCCTCAAAGGATGCAAATGTCTTCAAAACATGTGCGCGCTCGAAATTTCGTCCCCTAAGTATGCTGCCCACATACATATATATATATATATATATATATATATATATATATGTCATAGATCTCAAATATGTTCAAAAAAATTTCGGCTCATAATGGTTTGGAAATATTATTTTTCTAAGGTCTCAAATATGATTGCAGTTCATCTCGAAAATGGTCAAAGAGTTTATTTTACAGAAGATAATGTTGTTAATAAGATAATCGATCCTGTGAATACGACTCTTATGGGTTTTTTTGAACTTTGCAAAGTAGATAACTTTGCTAAAACTCTTTTATATTGTGAAGTTCCAGCTTTTTATATTTGGAGAAAAAATGAATTTATTAGAAGGAAAAAAGGGAAAATCGTTGAAAATTATAAAGGAATCAAAAAAGATCATGTGTTGGGTAGAGTGTACACAGTCAATCCCAATAATGCTGAATGCTACTATTTGCGACTTCTTCTACATGAGATTCGTGGACCCACTTCATTTGATGATTTAAAAACTATAGCAGGCGTGAAACAGCCGACGTTTCAGGCAGCTTGCAGAGAACTTGGCTTACTAGAAGACGATATTCACTGGGATCGTACTTTGGAAGAAGCCTCTATTTTTGATTCACCATTCAAAATTAGAGAGTTATTTGCAATTATGTTGGTTTTTTGTCAAGTAGGAGATCCAATGAAATTATGGGAAAAATACAAAGAAATTTTGGCAGAAGATTTTAAAAGACAAATTGAAAAAGATGGTAGAAACATTGAAATGTTTGTCGATATAGTTTACAATCAATGTCTTATTCTTATTGAAGATATTGTTTCATCAATGTCCGGTAAAACTTTGTTACAGTTTGGGCTTCCAGTTCCGTTAAGGGAACAAGGCACAATTATAACCAATCGTCAATATCTGAGTGAATTAGGATATGATATATCTCATTCAATCGAAGTAGTTTCTATAGGTATTTCAAAATTAAATCAAGAACAAAAACAATTTTATGATGAAGTTTTAAACAGTGTTGTTTTTAATTCAGGAAAGTTGTTCTTTCTTGATGCTCCAGGAGGAACTGGAAAAACATTTTTGATCAATCTGTTGCTTGCTAAAATTAGGAGTGAGAAAAATATCGCTATTGCTGTTGCTTCTTCAGGCATTGCAGCTATTTTGATTGATGGAGGTAAGACTGCTCATTCAGCATTTAAATTACCTCTCAATTTGAATCATTCTGAAAATCCTATTTGTAACATCTCAAAGCAAAGCAGTATGGCGCATATGCTTAGAAATACAAAAATTATTATTTGGGACGAGTGTACCATGTCCCACAGGAAAGGTGTTGAAGCGCTTAATAGGACAGTTCAAGACATTAGAGGTAATAATAGACTTATGGGTGGGTTGACCGTTGTTTTAGCTGGTGATTTTAGACAAACTTTGCCGGTTGTACAACGAGGAACACGCGCAGATGAAATTAAAGCATGTTTAAAATCTTCAGTTCTATGGCCTCATGTAAATGTTCGATCTTTGACAATTAACATGAGGGTCTATCTTAAAAATGAATCCAAAGCAAAAGAGTTTTCGGATTTATTAATAGACATAGGTAATGGAAATATTCCCGAAGAAAAAGGAAAAATAACAATTCCAAATAACCTTTGTGATACTGTGACGGATTGTATAACTTTGATTGATAGAATATACCCAAATATTCAAAATAACCTATTAAATAATATTTCATGGTTGCAGGAAAGAGCTATCCTGACACCAAGAAATGATTCATGCGATTTGATCAATGCGTTTTTGATAGATAAACTAACGACTGAACATATGAAATATGAATCTGTAGATACAGTAATAGAAGTTGACGATACTATTCACTATCCTGTAGAGTTTTTGCATACACTTAACCCGCCAGGGATACCACCTCATATTCTTTACCTAAAGATTGGTACACCAATAATGTTATTACGTAATTTAAATCCACCTAAATTGTGTAACGGTACTAGGCTTCAAGTAAAAAATTTGCGAACAAATTTGATTGAAGCCACAATTTATACAGGAAAATATACGGGCGAAAATGTTTTTATACCTAGAATACCTTTGATTCCATCAGATTATCATTTCGAATTTAGACGTTTGCAGTTTCCGGTTAGAGTATGCTTTGCGATGACTATAAATAAAGCTCAAGGACAAAGTTTAAAAGTTGTTGGTGTGGATTTACAAGGTGATTGTTTTTCACATGGTCAACTTTACGTGGCATGTTCAAGAGTGAGTTCTTCTAAGGATTTAATCATCCTTCAACCAGAAAAACGAACAAAAAATGTTGTTTATAAAGAAGTTTTTGGATTATAATTATAAAATTTAGCTGTCTATTATTAAGATAAATATTTTATCAATATTTTTTAAGATTTAATTTTATCGAATGTATTAATTTATTAAAATATTATAAATATAAATATTGAAAATTGATTAAAAAAATGTAATACGACAATGTATTATAAAATATAAACAATGAATTAAATTTTATATTGAGCTATTTTTCATGGTTTAGGCCTACTGGGGACCCGCCATGTAAAATAATGGGAACGCATACCAAAACACATTACCTCATGGGTGATGTGGAAAGATGTGCAATACGCTTGCTAAATACGCCTGCTAGCTGTGCCGCGAGCGAAGCGAGCGGGCACAGCTAGTTTTATTATAAAGGAGGAATGACTAAATGAATTGAAAAAGTTTCCATCTAAGTTACGTACAGCATTAAAATTTATGATATCATTTCGAGGCCAAGTATTTATTTATTGGTATGTCGGAATATTCATTCCTATGGGACGCATCAAGAACTTGGAACAGTTCTAATGAATCAAAAAAGTTATCAAGTTACGTGTAGTACTAAAATTTATGATATCAACTTGAGGCCAAGTATTTATTGGTAATTGCGAGTATTCATTCCTATGGGACGCATCAGAAACTTGAAAAAGTTCTGAAGAATCAAAAAAGTTACCATCTTAGTTACGTCCAGCACTAAAAATTATGATATCAATTCGAGGACAAGTATTTTATTAGTAATTCGTAATTTTAACATTATGAAATTATGTCCTCATAAGGGTTGAGAATAATCGTCCAGCTCAGAACGTTTTATCGGAATTACTAAAAAATCAAGAACCATGAAAAACTCCAAAATCTTGCTTTTCGACAATTAGAACGATACTAACCAATTTTTTTTATTAAACATATTCTGGCCCAAGGCACGGTCAAGTCGTGAGTTACTATTCGATAGCAGAAACTTATATAAGGAATCTTCCTGCCCATGACGTTTTGGTAAAATGGCTAATCCAAAAAAATCACATCGAAGGGGAAAGCATTCGTTACTTAATGGTGGCAGAGACTTGTACTAAAAAATCAACAACCATAAAAAAACTCCAAAATCTTGCTTTCCGATAATTAGAACGATACCAACCCATTTTTTTTAAACATATTCTGGCCCAAGGAACAGTGAAGTCATGAGTTACTTTTCGACAGCAGAAACTTGTAAGGAATCTTCCTGCCCATGACTTTTTGGTAAAATGGCTAATCCAAAAAAATCACATCGAAGGGGAAGTCATTTGTTACTTTATGGTGGTAGAGACTTAAAATCGATTCGTCTCCGATTTTAAGGATCCCCTGATATCATTCACGACATTCGACGTCAATTGGATCGGTACAATTATGTTTAAATACGTGTTAAAAGTACTTGTCCGGCCCATCACTTTTTATTCAAATTGCTCATTCAAATCAAAATCAAAGAAGCAGTTCATTCATGTGTTCATTTTATAGAACAGTAAAATTCTAGCCGCTACTACATCTCTTAATATACCCTGGCGCATCAGCGAGTCTCTGGAAAATGTTGTTCTCCCATGTCAAGGTCACATATAATAATATTCCCTTTTCTTTCGTTACCGATGTTTATTCATTGCTTGCACTGCATGTTTTTTCTTTTCTCGGAATTTGAGCAACGATTTTGAAAAAAACGAATAGCCAAATCATTTTTTTCTAACTTAAATATTGAATCTAAAACGAAATTTGATATTAAAAAATATAATGAAAGTTCTGACCAAATATTTCTAATACTTTTTATTCGATATTTTTTCGATTCGAAACATTGTTCAACTTTGCCTTCGTTAAAATCGGACATTCTGTACTACGTATTAGTTATAAGATTATAAATAATTAAGAATTGGAAAATTATTTTCCCATGCAGTTGTATGCAATTCTTAAAGAATAAAATCGCTCTCAGTGTGAATTTGAAATTATTTTTTATTTTTAAAGGATTTGATTGATTACTGCGATTTTTTATTTCAAACTATCGAGAGTCGGAAATGGTATTTCGGATTTGTGCCACAAGTATTTTTTATTTAGAATTTGAAATTCAGTTCAGGATTTCCGTCATTTTTAACTACCTGAAAATTCTCGAACTTTTTGCCGCGTTTTTATTCCGCGTTCCGCAACAATTGTTCATTGTTTATTTTTATTTTTCCCACCAACGTACGCTCTGACCCATTTAGTCCAGTCAAAATGCGAAAATGGAGCAGTTTTCGAGCAAAAATCCGGAAACTTGATCTAAGACTAATTTGATGACGCTAAATCGAATGGTGTAAATTTTTTTGCGATCAGACCTCGGCAACATTGAAAAAAAGGGTTCAAAGTTTAAAATCCGTATAACTCAAAAACTAATGACTCTATTGAAAAAATACTTGTACCAACGTTTTCAAACGCCAAAAATACGTAAGAAAGCACCCTATTCAATTCCGCTTTTTAAAAAATAAGTGGGAAAAATCATTTTTAAGACAAAATGTGGTGAAACGAGCACCACTGGAAACGTCTCTTTCTAAAAATGGTTCCCAACCCGTATTTTCTTAATATTCAATAATCGCA
>JBBLXU010003903.1:0-22305 GCA_037893425.1 Campoplex nolae
AACTTGAATGTGTTCGTAGTTTTTGCATAATGTTGACCCTGTGCAAAGTTTTTCTCAGCAAATACGCCACGAATCATGCTGATTTCGGGCTCAATCGAAAGGGAATTCCCTAATTGTTCTCCAGTTCAATTTGCAAGGCATCAAATGACTCCTGAGCTTCGTAATTGAACGAAATGACAAGCCAAATTTACCCCCACCACCGCGAATCGTTTTATTCAGAGAAAGTATAGTCTCGGCGAGCCTCGGGCCAGCAGACGACAGAGCTGTCAATGTACTTGTCCCGAGACTCTACCGAGTCTCTTGATACATCGCAAACAAAATAAAAATAACAAACAAAAATAAGAATATAAATTGTAAGAAAAATAAGAAACAATTTTCGTAAATCCGGTGACGCGATCTAAATCTCTTTATAAAAATTATCCGCGAGATTTTTATTATTTTGTAAACGCATCGTTAATATGAATAAATTTCATTTGTCATATTTTTTCACATAAAAACCGCGTTTCTTCACGTTCTTTCATACCTGCTCCTTTTAATTTAAGAAGCACGAACCGACGCGTAGCGACGTACACTCGGTCGATAAGTGCGTAACGTTACAATATATATATCAAGAAGCGAGAACGAGAGAGAACGCGCCATGCCGAGAGCGAGGTAACGCGCAGCCGCGTGCTGTCTCTCTCACTCAGCGGCGCCTGAGAAGTGGGGGTAGCCCCGTTTAGCGGAGACTAGGTGACGCGAAGCAGAGAAATGTAGATTATTATCAAAAGGACGTATGTCCCGACCATTCAAGCGTGACTTACGCCTGTCTGCTCCCAAGAAAGCAGAGTATCCCGAAATGTTCGATTTTATTTCGCTAAATCATCATATCCGAAGATTGGCTGGACAGATTTACATGCAACAAAGACCAATAGAAAGAGAAAAATCGAAAAAAAATCGTCACCAAAATTCAAATTTTTTGACCAAACGGTTCGTCCGTCAGAACGCTTTGAAAACGTCATGACGTCATAAAACCGGCATATTCGAGTATACAGGGTGATTCAGAAAGACTTACTGTCCATGTACCCTCGGGTTCGGACCGATATTCTAAGCAATCCTACTTAACCGTTTTGAAAAATTCAAAATAGTTTTCAAATGGCAAGCAATAGAATTTGGGTTTTTTGAGCCAATAGGAAGGTCGCTTTCAGCCATGATACGCGACGCCTCGGGATCGGATTATACTCGCATTGAGAGCCAAGGTTCTCGTCTTTTGTTTCAGAGGCAATGTTACTCGAAGCGCTTTACGCGCGTGATGTTTTTATTTTCGCGTGACGTCAGCATCATTTTATGAATGAAGCAGTGACAGATATGAATTTGGATATTGACCATACTTTTGACAGATGGATATTTGCAGCACATCGATTCTCGGCAGCTGTCGTTGTTCGATTAGAATTGCGACTTTCGGTGAATCGTGTCATCAATCTCTAATAAACGATGATAATATCAATTATGATTCGTGAAGACGAAAATGATGAAAATTGAAGTGTGAAAAAATTTTGCACGATAAATCGTTACGATTTATTTTTCGATAAAATTTATTTCTAAAACGGATGAAATGTTGATAACTTTCATATTGCGCTAGAAATGAAATACGTCGTGCGGCGCAATTAATAGTTTTGTTACGATTGAAAAATGAAACGATTAAAAGATGAAGGGAATCTTGCCAATTCTCGCGCGATGAGCACCTTGCACAAAGGCACGTTTCGCTACCCTTTTCCACGGAATCATTTATCATGTTTAAATGGTTAGAACGTATTTTTTATGAATTGTCTGACGAAAATTCGTCCTGGTAAGTTGATCCTAGTACTGAGCTGATTTTTTCCCTGAAAATATAATTTGTTGGGCTAGATTTAAGCCCAAATTCATGGCATCGTTTCCATCCCTCGGCGAGATATGATTTTTGGCTCATTACCACGATTTTCGTGGAAAAATGTGACTGTTGGCGAATAGTTTGATCGTTCGTCAATAATTGATTTGAACGATTCATAAAAGAGGTAGTAATGAAATTTTCTTAATGAAGAAAATGATGAACAATAAAATGTGATTTATTATTCAATGGTATAGAAAATATTTTTGAAACGAACAGAACGTGAAACTTTTTTCATTTTTCACACGGTTCAAGGAGTAGAATACGACCCGTTTCATGAGAATAAATTTTTTCAAAACGATCTATTTTATGGTTAATCGAAAAAAACACAAGCAGATGACGAAATTCGGTGAATCGTGTCATCAATCTCCAATAAACGACGATAATATCAATTATGATTCGTGAAGACGAAAATGATGGAAATTGAAGTATGAAAAAATTATGCACGATAAATCGTTACGATTTATTTTTCGATAAAATTTATTTCTAAAACGAATGAAATGTTGATAACTTTCATATTGCGCTAGAAATGAAATACGTCGTGCGGCGCAATTAATAGTTTTGTTACGATTGAAAAATGAAACGATTAAAAGATGAAGGGAATCTTGCCAATTCTCGCGCGATGAGCACCTTGCACAAAGGCACGTTTCGCTACCCTTTTCCACGGAATCATTTATCATGTTTAAATGGTTAGAACGTATTTTTATGAATTGTCTGACGAAAATTCGTCCTGGTAAGTTGATCCTAGTACTGAGCTGATTTTTTCCCTGAAAATATAATTTGTTGGGCTAGATTTAAGCCCAAATTCATGGCATCGTTTCCATCCCTCGGCGAGATATAATTTTTGGCTCATTACCACGATTTTCGTGGAAAAATGTGACTGTTGGCGAATAGTTTGATCGTTCGTCAATAATTGATTTGAACGATTCATAAAAGAGGTAGTAATGAAATTTTCAAATGAAGAAAATTATGAACAATAAAATGTGATTTATTATTCAATGGTATAGAAAATATTTTTTAAACGAACAGAACGTGAAACTTTTTTCATTTTTCACACGGTTCAAGGAGTAGAATACGACCAGTTTCATGAGAATAAATTTTTTCAAAACCATCTATTTTATGGTTAATCGAAAAAACACAAGCAGATGACAAAATTCGGTGAATCGTGTCATCAATCTCCAATAAACGATGATAATATTAATTATGATTCGTGAAGACGAAAATGATGAAAATTGAAGTATGAAAAAATGTTGCACGATAAATCGTTACGATTTATTTTTCGATGAAATTTATTTCTAAAACGAATGAAATGTTAATAACTTTCATATTGCGCTAGAAATGAAATACGTCCGTGCGGCGCAATTAATAGTTTTGTTACGATTGAAAAATGAAACGATTAAAAGATGAAGGGAATCTTGCCAATTCTCGCGCGATGAGCACCTTGCACAAAAGCACGTTTCGCTACCCTTTTCCACGGAATCATTTATCATGTTTAAACGGTTAGAACGTATTTTTATGAATTGTCTGACGGAAATTCGTCCTGGTAAGTTGATCCCAGTACTGTGCTGATTTTTTCCTGAAAATATAATTTGTTGCGCTAGATTTAAGCCCAAATTAATGTCATAATTTCCATCCCTCGCCGAGAAATGATTTTTGGCTCATTACCACGATTTTCGTGAAAAAATGACAATTTTTCATCAATTTTCAAACGAAAACTGATCGTCTTCCATTAAAGGCAGTACAGTCATAATTTATTTTTTCGTCAACATGGTTTGTTTAGCTTAAACGAAGCAAAAACTCGTGTCATCATCTCGATTCCCTGATATGATTTTTGACTTCTGATCACAAAGTATTCATAATGAAAACGTCAATAAAAAACTGATATTAATATTAGGTAAGTATTTTGTCGACTACTTACGAGATGACTCTTTTCGATGGTGCAATTCATATATCGCTCAAATATATTTTTGCGGAATAAAGTTGAAAGTAGTAATTTTAAATGGACGCATTTTTATTCAACATAACAGAAGTCTGTAGTACTATTTTCCAACTACATGAATAATGTTCTGAATAATTGTATTCTCGAAATGTGCATTTGGTTTTTTCTCACTAGGCTTATGTTTGCAATACTCGAGAAATCGTTCATTCGTTCATTAAGAAATTAAAAAATCTTAATTACGATCGAATAAAGTTTTGGTTGGAGTCGGAATGAATCCGAGTGTTTTTGTGGCTGATTCTGTTGTAGAATAGGTTTTGTATCAAGAATCAATCGCGCGAAACATTGGCTTAATTCCTTTCAATAGTCTACAGTAGTGGTTTTGGTCCTGTAACCAATCTACGAGCTTTCTTGGGCCTTTCTTCATGAAGAAAATAATGAACAATAAAATGTCATTTTTTATTCAATGGTAGAGAAAATATTTTTAAAAGGAACAGAACGTGAAAGTTTTTTCATTTTTCACACGGTTCAAGGAGTAGAATACGACCAGTTTCATGAGAATAAATTTTTTCAAAACCATCTATTTTATGGTTAATCGAAAAAACACAAGCAGATGAAAATGATACATAATCAGTTGATTTTTGCGGCGCAAGCCAACCGTTATATCAAATGCTTATTACAGCGGAGAAAAAATGAATGGAGGGAGAAAAAAATATCCAATTCACCATGTAAAGTACAAAAATCGACATTTTCATTGTATGTGAATTGAAAAATCGAACCATATCTCGGAAACAAGTGTGGACGAGTCGCAAAAAAGAGATTTTTAGCGTTGGAAGAAACCGATAGAAAAAGTTTCGAAAAAACATAATCGTGCCGATTTTCGGGTGTTAAACAACTTGCATTCATTGAAGTAGCACAGCTTCGATTCTTTAACCCTTCAACGCCTGAAAGATACCTTTTGCAAGTACCCTTTTCTAGGGGTATATTGACTATGAAAACAGCGTTGAAAAAATTCGTAATCTACCTTGCCGACTATTTCACAAATCGCTCTTTTCAATCGTGCCATTAAAATTTAGCTAAAACCCCTTTTTTTATTAGATTTGTGCAAAATAAAGCAAAAAGCACCAATTTTCGAGGTCCCTTATTTTAAATTAACGATTCGGAAATCTTATCACATAATTTTTCTATGTTAAACTGCATAAATCGTGTCCTCCATGTTTGTACTTTCGAAGTATGTACTTGCTGTTTTTATCGCTAAACTTATCATTGCAAATAAACGATAAAATTGCTAAAATAAAATGTTCTATTTTCACGGTATTCCAATTTTATGAGAACGAGTTTATTAAAATTGATACATAAATTATACATGATGTCCAAGGTTTTTATGTCGCTGATCCAAAATTTGTTATTAATTTTTTAAAGTTAATTTGTTTAAACAAACTTTGACAAAAAATCTGCTATCGTTGTTGTTGTTATCCCTGTCCCCGTTGTCTTCGTCGGTGTTGCCCCATCGTCGTCGTCGTCGTCATCGTCCACATCGTCACCTCCCCGTCGTCTCCGTGCCCGTCCCCGTCGTCGTTGTCCCCGTCGTCGTTGTCCCCGTCGTCGTTGTCTCTGTCGTCGTCGTCGTCGTCCGGTTCAAGGTTCTGACTACTCTGTTTTGTGTGCCGGTGTAATCATATATGTGGTAGTTGACGTTTGCTGTGTTTTGTTTTTGATGTGAAAAAAGAAACGTGTCATTCAGTCTTTCTTGACATTCGAAAAATGTTCTCGTTGGTATTTTGGATGCAAGACAAATCCTACAGTGTGCAGTCCTCGGATGATATTGTGGATGTCTCCGGATGTATGGCACGCGCAAAGTGGGGAAAAAATTATACAACGCCCGATTATTAGCCAAATCAGGTAATTTAGCATTATGTGAGGGAAGAATTTTTCTCACCACACCTCAACATTTAACTTAAATTAAACATTAAATTAAACTAAAATTAAATTAAAATTAAAAAAAATTAAATTAAACATTTAATTAAAAATGTAACGTTTTGCGGGAATCACATTTTTCGGGAAAAAATTTTTTTTTTAAAATAGTATACGCTACATGAAAGTGAAAAAATATTGTCTCAAACCCTGGAAGAAGGCAAGGGTGGTAAACCCTTGCCTTCTGCTCGTGGGATTACGTTGCCCACGGTTTGAAATGGTATAATTCTCTTTCTGGTGTAGCAATCATAAGACTCGGTAGAGTCTCGGGACAAGTACATTGACAGCCCTGTTGTCTGCTGGCCCGAGCTCGCCGAGACTATACTTTCTCTGAATAAACCGATTCGTGCTGGTGGGGGTAAAATCGGCATGTCATTTTATTGATACTCTATTCTCTAAATTAATTATTTTTATAATTGTAGACGACGAAGCTTGGCTAAAAACTCTCATAGTCGATACGGATGGCGTAATAACTGGCCAATCGAGCGACATGCCAACGAGTATCGGTACGTGTTCAGGTTGCCTTTTTCCTTATTACACAATTGAATTATTTTCATATCCAATATTCTATGAAATAAGTTGAAAAATAAGGCGGAAAATTGTAAAATTTATTACAGCATTCACGTGCATTCTTGAATATCCTAACATCCCGTATATTCAATAATTGTTTTTTCTCTTTTAAATTTTTATTTCAATAATAATATATTTTTGAAAAATTGGAATGAAAATGATATTTATGTTACGCTCAAACGTTTCAAATTTATTTAACGTTTATTCTCAATGTTGACATTCGAAATGTCATAGCAAGATGTTTCTCACAGTTATACGCATGTGCTCATAACAGAATTAACATCTTTCTATTACTTTCCAATATGTCGGCTTCTTACATCGCATCCCTCCATTTTCATCAGCCAAAAATTTAAACCCCCACTCCAAAACTTGCTATATTTATTAACTCACTCAAATCATTCAACCATTTATTGTATTCAGGAGGTTCATCTGGTCATCGAATTAACAAACAGATGTTGATTCAAAAATTTGAATACAGTTATCAATATCAACTAAATCACCTGTCAAAATTTCAGACCCTTAGAAAGAATACTTTGTTTGAGATAAATTAATAAAAACACATTTCCCAATTTAACACGGTTCCTTATGCGTTTCTGTGGTTTTTCCGTCTGTAAACATGAAATTCGCAAGCATTGACGAACAGTTTCGTACGGAACTTCTATAAATGCTTAAAAAATTTATAAAAAACTTTTTTACCACTTCGTAAAATCTATTCGATACTTACGACGTTCGGAATAAATTAATTTGTCTCGAAGAAGGAGGTTAAACTTTGGAGGTTTAACACACTATACATACTGAGCCGACTACGCTAGTCGTGACAGTTTTTTGATTTTGACTTGCTCCATACCAGATGAACTTCCTTAAGAGCGGGGGTGGAGTATAAGTGGTTACAGGGGATCAGATTAAATCTTTTCGACTTTACACATGAGAGAGTCTACTGTAACACAAGATCCTTGCATGGCCGGTTTCTTCACCTTCAGATATATATTCAGGGTAACTTTATCATAAATAATGCCACATTTAATTCTAATCCTTTCTAGAATGTGTTATTTAACGGATAAATAAATTCATGTGGCGTTCGAAGTAGCAGAGAAAGGGACATAAGGAGGGAGAGAGAGCTCATGTTGAAAATCGTGTCTTTGTGGTTGATTAGTATGATGAGCGGAATTTACACTCGTAATCGTCGTCGTTGTCGTTGTTCCTGTCGTCCATATCGTCGTCGTCGTCGTCGTCGTCGTCGTATCTCGCTCCCTCTCTTTTGCCGTAGTTCGTACTGTTCGTACTACTTTGGTCAATCAGACCATTTTACTTGAGAATGTTTTAGCAACTTAAATTTACCCTTGTAACCAAAAACCAAGACTTTAATACTGAAGAATCGTTAATATTTTTTGTCCATCCCAGCTAAAAACGCTGCTACAATTTAACATGGTTGGTCGAGCTATTTTCCCGAACCCAATCGTCTAAGTTTTAAAAAACCAAAGGAGCGCATTTAATGCTCTTTTGAAATAAATTCACAACTGTTAAAATTAAAAAAGAATTTGCGTTATTTTTTTTACGATTTGACATGAAATAATTATCAAATCTCAAAGTAAAGGAGAACGTTGAACAATAACGCTATTTTTTCTACCCGTCTCAACCTACCACCCGACTTTGTAGAAATCAACTAATTTTTTTATATGATAGGTTCCAGTACGTAGTCGATGATAGTGATCCTAATTTCTCTAGTAGCACTCCAATAAAAATAGCTAAAATATTTTTTTCCCTAAATGACAAAAAATAATTTTTTCCGGCATATTTTCATCGAGGAAAGTTGTTAGTGGAATATTTTTCGTCAGCAGTGCGATATTACAAAATATCAGAAAGACTTACCGTTCATGTACCCTCGTGTTCAGACCGATATTAGAAGCAATGTTCTATTATAAGCTATTAAAAAAAATAAAAAATAGTTTCCAAATGGCGAGCAATAGAATTTGCGTATTTACAGCCAATAGGAAAGCCGCTTTTAGCTATGATATGCGACACCTCAGGTTCGAATTATGCTCGCATTAAGCGAGTTTTCTTGGACCTATAATTTTTTTTATCTATGAATTTTCCGCGATAATTTATGGAACGAAGCTTTAAAAACTACCGTTAATGATAGAATCACATGTAACACATTCTTAATACCTTTGAATGAATAAAGATTGGAATAAAAAAATTATTGCTGCTCACGAAAATAGGCTTACTATCCACTACCTACCAAAACCTATCATTATAATAAAAAATCGTTTTTCACAAAGCCGTATTTTAAGTTCACATGTCTCTGAGATTGTTTTAGTCACTAGATTTTTTTAATATTTTTTTTATCGATTTCAGTCGAACTTCCGGTATATAAATTTCCGTAATTTGAAAACTATGGGTTTTTTGACCAAAAGTCCAAGTAAAAAAAAGTTTTATTTTTTTATTTAAAACATTTTGGAGTTATTTCCGGTTTTTTTTACAATTTATTTATCCGACGATGTTTATTTCGAATTTGGGATTGAATTGAAATATTATGAGGGATTGACATCGTCGAAAAAAATTTTTCGAAAAAATATCTGAAAAAATTCCAAAACGTTTGAAATGAAGTAATAAAACTTTTTTGGACTTGGACTTTTGGTCAAAAAAACCCAGTTTTTCAATTACGGACATTTATATACCTGTGAGTTCGACTGAAATCAATGAAAAAAAAATTTCGGAAAAAAAATCTAGTAACTAAAACGATCTCGGAGGCAACTTTTCACTTCTTTCACATTTTTTATAAATGTGATAGTTTTTGTGTTACGCAGGAATTTTTTAATTTCGTATTTTTTCGTTAAAAACATGATAACTTTTTTCAAAAAATCGTACCGAATGAAAAAAAAACCGAAATCTACGCTTAAGCTATGCCTTTTTAAGATCCGGTTAAATAAATAATAAAAAAAAAATGTCTACTGGAAACGCGGTCGCTCTGTAAAAGGGGGAAAAAAATACGAAAAATAGTCGTTTTCAAAATTACGTCCTAGTCGTCCAAAAAATCGCAAAAATTAAAAAAAAAAGCGAAATGGAATCGGATTTTTCTCCTTCAAAGGGCCGTTCATTCAATTCATTTATCTACACTACCGTCGGAAAGTTTCCGGACAAAAGTCGGAAAAAGTTGCCACACTCTTTTTCATGTTATTCCGTCGATAACGTGGATAAATTAATTTAAAGAACGGCATTTTAAAGGGGAGAAATCCCATTTCATTTTGCTTTTTTTGAAAAATTTTTGCGATTTTTTTACGACTCGGACGTCATTTTGAAAACGACCATTTTTCGTCATTTTTTCCTTTTTACAGAGTGACCGCGTTTTCAGTAGAAATTTTTTTTTATTTCTTTGACCGGATCTTAAAAAGGCAAAACTCAAGCTTCAATTTCGTTTTTTATAAAATCCGTTACGATTTTTTTTGAAAAAGTTATCATGTTTTTGGCGAAAAAAGACGGAATTCAGAAATTCCTGCGTAACACGAAAACTATCACATTTAGAAAAAAAACTTCGAGGAGTGAAAAGTTGCCTCTGAGATTGTTCTAGTCACTCGATTTTTTTCAGATTTTTTTTCCGAATTTTTTTTTTTCCATTGATTTTAGTCGAACTCCAGGTCTATCAATTTCCATAATTTAAAAACTATGGGTTTTTTCGCCAAAAGTCCAAGAACAAAAAAGTTTTATTTCTTCATTTTAAACGTTTTGGAATTTTTTCAGATTTTTTTTAGAATTTTTTCATCCGACGATGTTGACGATGATGATGAACATCATCGGAGAAAAAAAAATCTGAAAAAATTCCAAAACGTTTAAAATGAAAAAATAAAACTTTTTTGTTCTTGGACTTTTGGTGAAAAAACCCATAGTTTTTAAATTACGGAAATTGATAGACCTGGAGTTCGACTAAAATCAATGGAAAAAAAAAAATTTAGGAAAAAAAATCTGAAAAAAATCGAGTGACTAAAACAATCTCAGAGGCAACTTTTCACTCCTCTAAGATTTTTTAAAAAACGGATTTTATAAAAAACGAAATTGAAGCTTGAGCTTTGCCTTTTTAAGATCCGGTCAAAGAAATTAAAAAAAAAAATTTCTACTGAAAACGCGGTCGCTCTGTAAAAAGGAAAAAAAAAAGACGAAAAATTGTCGTTTTCAAAATGACGTCCTAGTTGTAAAAAAAATCGCAAAAATTTTTCAAAAAAAGCAAAGTGAAATGGGATTTCTCCCCTTTAAAATGCCGTTTATTAAATCAATTTATCTACGTTATCGACGGAATAACATGAAAAAGAGTGTGGCAACTTTTTCCGACTTTTGTCCGGAAACTTTCCGACGGTAGTGTATATTATCGACAGAATAACACGAAAAAGGGTGTGGGAAGTTTTTCCGACTTTTGTCCGGAAACTTTCCGACCGTGGTGTAGGTTTTTTTTTCAAATCTTGATAATTCCGAATTGATGTCTAATGAGCAATGAAGGTGCTCTGTTTATTAATTTTTTACTCGAAAACTATGCGACAAATAAAAAAAATATCAAGAAGAGTTTTTATTTATTTTTTTACGTAAAGTATTATATAATTTTTGTTTGGCAAAATATTGCTTTCTTTCGATATGTTGTCCGCCATATTGAATCCACCATCCTGAATTTTAGAAATCTGACCTCGGATTTCGATTAAGGGCGGGTCGAAACCCTTAGCAATAGCATAGAAACAGTTTTTCCACACCAAAGCTGTAACTCTGATGTGCACGAAAGCGTTAAGCTTCTAAAATTTTTAAAATTGATTCTCCATACGATAATTTTTAAATCAGTTACAATATTTCAAAAGTTGCAGAAAATGTTGTACAATTTTTATGCCTTTTTTATTTATTTGCTCAGGGTATAATAGTGTGCTCCTTAACAGGGTTGTTTTGCCTGAAAATTTGAGTTTTTGATATTAACTCAAAGATAGTCCGCATTCCAACCTAACCCGTTTCGTCGCAGAACGCCCCTCGAGGTACACCGCTATTTAGTGGCTCATAACTACTGATACTCTGGACTAAAAAAAAATTAAAAGTACATAATCTTTTAGTTCAAGATATGCTCTTTCCGATTATACCCGAGAAATTTCTCTACAAAATGTTTAATGAAAAGAAAATGCGGTTTGAAACAAAAAAAAACATGACTTTTTCACACTTTATTTTTTATTGAGTTTTCAAGGGTTTCCCGGTTTGGGATGGACCTGCAACTGGACTAAACGGTGGCATAAAGGTTTGAATTTCACTAATTCATGGTAAAATTATTTTTTTTCGATTACTGTATTTAAAATGGCGACTGAAGTTGAACATTTTCGTGAAAAAAGTAATGATTTTTTTTTTTCAAATGATGCACTTTTGGAAAAAGTTTTCAAGAATGAAAAGTTATTAAAATCACTCAAACCATGCATAAGAATTTTTTGCAAAACGTTTAGGGCGATATTTTCATTTTACAAATAGTAAATTTTTGCAAAATCGAAAATTTTTTTTATTAATTTTGAAAAAATTTAGGTGCATTCTTTGATCGATTTTGATAACTATTTTCAATTTCAAATATTTTACACGATCCGATCCTTCATTGATATTTGTACTTTTTCCCTTCAAAAACAATGCACTTTTGCGAAAAATAGTAAAGTATAAAAAGTTTTAAAAATCTGTCAGAGAATGCACCTCAAATTTCTAAAAATTATATAAAAAAATTTATTATATTTTCAAAAATTTACTATCTGCAAAATCTTAAAAATGCTCAAATAATTTTGCAAAAAATTATAGTGCATTTTTCGAGTGATTCTAAGAAATTTTTATTCATGACAATTTTTTCTAAAAGTGTATAATTTGGAAAATAAATCATTACTTTTTCAACGAAAATGTTTAACTTCAGTCGCCATTTTAAATACACTAATTTAAAAAAAAAAATTTTACCATGGATTAGTGAAATTCAAACATTTATGCCACCTGTTAGTACAGTTCCAGGTCCATCCGAAACCGGGAAAGCCTTGAAAACTCAATTTCAGATAAAAATTTTTTTAAAAATCGTGTTTTTTTTTTTTAACCGCACTTGCTTTTAATTAACATTTTTTTGAGAAATTTAACGGGTTTTATCAGAAAGAGTACATCTTAAAGTAAAACATTATGTGCTTCCAATTTTTTTCAGTCCAGAGTAGCAGTAGTTATGAGCCACTAAATAGCGATGTTACCCCGAGGGGCGTTCTGGGCCGAAACGAGTTAAGGACCACCCTAGTGTATAATCTTGAATTGCTTTCTTGCAACTGCCCTCTCTTAACATTAGCCGTATCAAATCAAGAGCCGCGGTAGCGGCACGACGCCAAGTATTGAAAAAAAAGCCAGCGTGATTATCAATACTTTATTATTAATTGTTGAACGGTTATGTCGATATATTTTAGACAAACAAAAAATCGAGATTCTGCTGCTTTGTTAGCATAACCTCGATTTCTTGCAAGACTCCAGTCAATGGTCTTAACTTTTCTTCATAATACTACTATCTTATGCGAAAAAGCTTTTTATTGTATCCGTCAACGCTGTTTCAAGTACAAACTGCAGTCAATAAAAACAAATCGTTTTTATCAGATGGATAATTATCGGGAGGTATTAAGGAACCGGCCAGCAGTGTGTATGTGATAACTATTAACTACAGTTTAACTCCTGCTTTTTGTAACCTGTACTCCTTCACACACAGATTGTCTTCCTGCTGTTCATTGTGCTGTAGCTACTTCAACTTCACGAAACGAAGTTCACTCCGACAACTTTGCTGTTGACCTTGAGAACAACGAAAAATCAACGGATCCCGTTGATGATAGCAAGGAACACGATGACAATTCTTCTGCCACTAATGTTAATATAGTTTTGTAGCCTTTTTCTTACTGACACAATGGAAGAGGATCCCTACTTAGGAAATCCTATATAAATAAATTGAAACCGATTATAACCCCTGAACATTATAACTAAATGAATGGGTCAATAGGAGAACAGTATTTTATCCGATTCCAAGTCTAATGAGTTTCAATCAGCCTTAATTATTTCCTTGAATAAATTGGAAATAACTCATACAATTAACTACTGTATGACTTTTTCCAGATTTTTTGTCCGCAATTTTGTTTTTCATTAATTTTAGTTGAACTCCAGGTCTATTAATTTCCGTAATTTAAAAACTATGGGTTTTTGACTAAAAGTCCAGGTACAAAAAAGTTTTCTTTCTTCATTTTAAACGATTTGTAATTTTTCAGATTTTTTTATCCGACGATAAGATTCAATGAGATTTCCTAAATAGGGACAGCTCAAGGAATGGGAAATATTGAAATTGTTTATCGCATTTCAAAAATTACAAAATAAACACATTGATTAAAACGCACCTAGGTCGAGCTATACCCTGAGAGCGGTGTCTACATATCACCAATCACTCTACACACAATTACAAAAAAATTCGGAAATGAACCGCGCCGAATGGTGGGCGGTCTGATGAAAGCCCTGTTGGGTAAAGACAATTAAAAACTGATGAGTCCTATGGGCTCCGATGAATATAAACCCATTCCAGTTGATACGAAAAATGCCGTCGAAAGTGAGTCATGTTATTAGCTAATTTCTGGGAAGTACAAAAGGTGGATTATAAATTTACGAATAATAAACACAATATTCCATGTGCAGGATACGTTTTTCAACAATTCTCCCAAGACCAACGCCTCACTTCGGAAGAATTTAAAAGATGCTTGACCCAGCTATGCACAAACTTGCGTGTGAAGAAATGAATTTATTATTATTTAACATTATAGACTAATTGACAAAATTATTTTGTGCTTGCGTTCTTTACAGTTCATTGCATTACAAAATAAAAAAAAGTTTTTCTCGTTTGATTTCGCTGTGTTCGCAGTGAATGACACCGTACAGATTAAATAATTCCAAAAAATCATCTGCGTCTTGGGGTCTTGAAATATTTTTTTAATGAGTATTCGTAGCCAACACAGAGCCACTTTCATCAATGATGCGCAACGCCTCAGAGTAGGATTACATTCACACATTCAGAGCAAAGCCTCGTGTCTTTTGTTTGAAAGGCAACGTCATGCGAAGCGCTTTCCACGCGCAATTGTGTCTTTCATGTTACGTAAGTATCGTGTTACGGGTGATATTAATGAATGTGTAGGAACGTTGGTTCTGAAACTTGTTAATGAACTTTGAAGGGCCTTAAACTTTTCAAATCGATTACAAGACATACAACCAACTATTAAGAACGTAACTTGAGTACCTGACCAAAAAATGTACTGGGAAAACCCATTTGCTGACATTAGATTCATCCCTATACGAAATAACAACTACATAACAGACCCTATTGATGGATATTGTTTTCGTTGAGATTGAAAAAAATCAAAAAATCGGTTGACGTTTCACGGTGAAAAATGAGTTGCGCAAACGTTAGTTGCGTTCTTTCACTTTTCCGGTTGTGAGGACATGAGTTCTAGAACTTATTTATGAGATTTTAAAGGCCCAAAAATTATCGAATCAACTACAGTATATTGGAACTATTATTGTAAACGGTATTTTGGTATTGAATCGAAAAATTTAGTGTGGAGAAACGTTTGCTGCCATTGGCTTCATTTCGGTACGGGAAAAATGATTATTTTTTGCATACTTATCTGGCATTTCGACAACTACACAATGCACGTTGTCAACACATCTAATAATCGTTAAAATCTAAATGGACCCAGGTAGCATTACAGTTGATTCTACAAGGAAATAGTTTCTATATTGAGAATCAGTGGTGCCAAAGTTTGGTTTCATTCCTATTCTCTACCTGCCGTAAAGGGAAGGACAGAGACGATGACACGGAAAAAGACAGATAGGAATAACGAGACAAGGAAAAGAACAAAGACAAGAACGAAGACAAGGACGGAGAAGTGGTCGAAGACAAGAACAAAGACGAGGTCGAAGACAATAACGAAGACAACATCAAAGACAGTGACGAAGACAACATCAAAGACAAAAAAGAAGACAAGAACGAAGACGAGGAATAAGACAAGAAAGAAGACTAAGTTGAAGACAAAAACGGAGACGGGAACGAAGACAAAAACGAAGACAAGAACAAAAAGAAGAACGAAAACAAGAAGGAAGACGAGGAAGAAGACTAGGTCGAAGACATGAACGAAGAAAGAACGAAGACAAAAACGAAGACGAGAACAAAGACAAGGACAAAGACAAGAACGAAGACAAGAACGAAGACTAGGTCGGAGACAAGAACGAAGACAAGAGCGAAGACTGGAACGAAGACAAGAACGAAGACGAGGTCGGACACAAGAACGGAGACGAGAGCGAAGACAAAAACGAAGACAAAAACAAAGACAAGAACGAAGACAAGGAGGGAGACGAAGAAGACTAGGTCGAGACATGAACGGAGACGGGAACGAAGACAGGAACAAAGACCAGAACGAAGACAAAAACGAAAACGAGAACGAAGACAAGAATGAAGACAAGAACGAAGACAAGCACGAAAACAAGAACGAAGACCAGAGCACAGACTAGAACGAAGACAAGAACGAAGACAAGAACGTAGACTAGAACGAAAACGAGAACGAACACGGGAACGAAGACAAAAACGAAGACGGGAACGAAGACAAGGACGAAGACGAGGAAGAAGACTAGGTCAAAGACAAAATCGGAGACGGGAACGAAGACAAAAACGAAGACAAGAACGAAGACCAGAACGAAGAAAAGAACGAAAAGTAGGTCGAAGACAAGACCGGAAACGGGAATGAAGACAAGAACGAAGACAAGAACAAAGACAAGCACGAAGACAAGAACGAAGACCAGAGCGAAGACTAAAACGAAGACAAGAACGAAGACAAGAACGACGACGGGAACGAAGACGGGCACGAAGACAAGAACGAAGACGAGGAAGAAGACTAGGTCAAAGACAAAATCGGAGACGGGAACGAAGACGAAAACAAAGACAAGAACGAAGACCGGAACGAAGACAAGAATGAAGACAAGCACGAAGACAAGAACGAAGACCAGAGCGAAGACTAGAACGAAGACAAGAACGAAGACTAGGTCGAAGACAAGAACGAAGACAAAAACGAAGACGGGAACGAAAACAAGAACGAAGACGAGGAAGAAGACTAGGTCAAAGACAAAATCGGAGACGGGAACGAAGACGAAAACGAAGACAAGAACGATGACTAGGTCGAAGACAAGAACGGAGACAAGAGCGAAGACAGGAACGAAGACCAGAGCGAAGACTAAAACGAAGACAAGAACGAAGACGGGAACGAGAACAAGAACGAAGACGAGGAAGAAGACTAGGTCAAAGACAAAATCGGAGACGGGAACGAAGACGAAAACGAAGACAAGAACGAAGACCCGACCGAAGACTAGAACGAAGACAAGAGCGAAGACAGGAACAAAGACAAGAACGAAGACAAGCACCAAAACAAGAACGAAGACCAGAGCACAGACTAGAACGAAGACAAGAACGAAGACAAGAACGTAGACTAGAACGAAAACGAGAACGAACACGGGAACGAAGACAAAAACGAAGACGGGAAAGGAGACAAGGACGAAGACGAGGAAGAAGACTAGGTGAAAGACAAAATCGGAGACGGGAACGAAGACAAAAACGACGACAAGAACAAAGACCAGAACGAAGAAAAGAACGAAAAGTAGGTCGAAGACAAGACCGGAAACGGGAATGAAGACAAGAACGAAGACAAGAACGAAGACCAGAGCGAAGACTAAAACGAAGACAAGAACGAAGACAAGCACGAAGACAAGAACGAAGACCAGAGTGAAGACTAAAACGAAGACAAGAACGAAGACAAGAACGACGACGGGAACGAAGACAAGGACGAAGACGAGGAAGAAGACTAGGTCAAAGACAAAATCGGAGACGGGAACGAAGATGAAAACGAAGACAATAACGAACACCGGAATGAAGACAAGAATGAAGACAAGCACGAAGACAAGAACGAAGACCAGAGCGAAGACTAGAACGAAGACAAGAACGAAGACTAGGTCGAAGACAAGAACGAAGACAAGAACGAAGACGGGAACGAAAACAAGAACGAAGACGAGGAAGAAGACTAGGTCAAAGACAAAATCGGGGACGGGAACGAAGACGAAAACGAAGACAAGAACGAAGACCCGAACGAAGACAAGAACGAAGACCAGAGCGAAGACTAGAACGAAGACAAGAACGAAGACAAGAGCGAAGACAGGAACAAAGACCAGAACGAAGACAAAAACGAAAACGAGAACGAAAACAAGAATGAAGACAAGAACGAAGACAAAGAAGAAGACTAGGTCAAAGACAAAATCGGAGACGGGAACGAAGACGGAAACGAAGACAAGAACGAAGACAAGAACGAAGACCAGAGCGAAGACTAAAACGAAGACAAGAACGAAGACAAGAACGACGACGGGAACGAAGACAAGGACGAAGACGAGGAAGAAGACTAGGTCAAAGACAAAATCGGAGACGGGAACGAAGATGAAAACGAAGACAATAACGAACACCGGAATGAAGACAAGAATGAAGACAAGAACGAAAACAAAGAAGAAGACTAGGTCAAAGACAAAATCGGAGACGGGAACGAAGACAAAAACGAAGACAAGAACAAAGACAAGAACGAAAACCAGAACGAAGACCAGAACGAAGACAAGAACGAAGACTAGGTCGAAGACAAGATCAAAGACAAGAGCGAAGACAGGAACGAAGACCAGAGCGAAGACTAAAACGAAGACAAGAACGAAGACGGGAACAAAAACAAGAACGAAGACGAGGAAGAAGACTAGGTCAAAGACAAAATCGGAGACGGGAACGAAGACGAAAACGAAGACAAGAACGATGACTAGGTCGAAGACAAGAACGAAGACAAGAGCGAAGACAGGAACGAAGACCAGAGCGAAGACTAAAACGAAGTCAAGAACGGAGACGGCAACGAAAACAAGAACGAAGACGAGGAAGAAGACTAGGTCAAAGACAAAATCAGAGACGGGAACGAAGACGAAACCGAAGACAAGAACGAAGACCCGACCGAAGACTAGAACGAAGACAAGAGCGAAGACAGGAACAAAGACAAAAACGAAGACAAGCACCAAAACAAGAACGAAGACCAGAGCACAGACTAGAACGGAGACAAGAACGAAGACAAGAACGTAGACTAGAACGAAAACGAGAACGAACACGGGAACGAAGACAAAAACGAAGACGGGAAAGGAGACAAGGACGAAGACGAGGAAGAAGACTAGGTGAAAGACAAAATCGGAGACGGGAACGAAGACAAAAACGACGACAAGAACGAAGACCAGAACGAAGAAAAGAACGAAAAGTAGGTCGAAGAGAAGACCGGAAACGGGAATGAAGACAAGAACGAAGACAAGAACGAAGACCAGAGCGAAGACTAAAACGAAGACAAGAACGAAGACAAGCACGAAGACAAGAACGAAGACCAGAGCGAAGACAGGAACAAAGACCAGAACGAAGACAAAAACGAAAACGAGAACGAAGACAAGAATGAAGACAAGAACGAAGACAAAGAAGAAGACTAGGTCAAAGACAAAATCGGAGACGGGAACGAAGACAAAAACGAAGACAAGAACAAAGACAAGAACGAAAACCAGAACGAAGACCAGAACGAAGACAAGAACGAAGACTAGGTCGAAGACAAGATCAAAGACAAGAGCGAAGACAGGAACGAAGACCAGAGCGAAGACTAAAACGAAGACAAGAACGAAGACGGGAACAAAAACAAGAACGAAGACGAGGAAGAAGTCTAGGTCAAAGACAAAATCGGAGACGGGACCGAAGACGAAAACGAAGACAAGAACGAAGACCCGACCAAAGACAAGAACGAAGACCAGAGCGAAGACTAGAACGAAGACAAGAACGAAGACAAGAACGTAGACTAGAACCAAAACGAGAACGAAGACAACAGCGAAGACAGGAACAAAGACCAGAACGAAGACAAAAACGGAGACGAGAACGAAGACAAGAACGGAGACAAGCACGAAGACAAGAACGAAGACCAGAGCACAAACTAGAACGAAGACAAGAACGTAGACTAGAACGGGAACAAGAACGAACACAGGAACGAAGACAAGAACGAAGACGGGAACGAAGACAAGGACGAAGACGAGGAAGAAGACTAGGTCAAAGACAAAATCGGAGACGGGAACGAAGACAAATACGAAGACAAGAACGTAGACCAGAACGAAGAAAAGAACGAAGACACAAACGAAGACAGGAACGAAGACCAGAACGAAGACAAGAACGAAGACTAGGTCGAAGACAAGAACGAAGACGGGAAGGAAGATAAAAACGAAGACAAGAACAAAGACAAGCACGAAGACAAGAACGAAGACCAGAGCGAAGATTAAAACGAAGACAAGAACGAAGACGGGAACGAAGACAAGAACGAAGACAAGAACGAAGACGAGGAAGAAGACTAGGTCAAAGACAAAATCGGAGACGGGAACGAAGACGGAAACGAAGACAAGAACGAAGACCCGAACGAAGACAAGAACGAAGACAAGCACGAAGACAAGAACGAAGACCAGAGCGAAGACTACAACGAAGACAAGAACGAAGACGGGAACGAAAACAAGAACAAAGACGAGGAAGAAGACTAGGTCAAAGACAAAATCGGAGACGGGAACGAAGACAAAAACGAAGACAAGAACAAAGACAAGAACGAAGACAAGAACGAAGACAAGAACGAAGACAAGAACGAAGACTAGGTCGAAGACAAGAACGAAGACCAGAGCACAGACTAGAACGAAGACAAGAACGTAGACTAGAACGGAAACGAGAACGAACACGGGAACGAAGACAAGAACGAAGACAAGAACGAAGACAAGAACGAAGACAAGAACGAAGACAAAAACGAAGACGGGAACAAAGACAAGAACGAAGACGAGAAAGAAGACTAGGTCAAAGACAAAATCGGAGACAGGAACGAAGACAAAAACGAAGACAAGAACGAAGACAAGAACGAAGACCAGAGCGAAGATTAAAACGAAGACAAGAACGAAGACGGGAACGAAGACAAGAACGAAGACAAGAACGAAGACAAAAACGTAAACAAAGAACAGAGACAAGCACGAAGACAAGAACGAAGACCAGAGCGAAGACTAAAACGAAGATAAGAACGAAGACCAGAGCGAAGACTAAAACGAAGACAAGAACGAAGACGGGAACGTAGACGGGAACGAAGACAAGAACGAAGACGAGGAAGAAGACTAGGTCAAAGACAAAATCGGAGACGGGAACGAAGACGAAAACGAAGACGAGAACGAAGACCCGAACGAAAACCAGAACGAAGACAAGAACGAAGACTAGGTCGAAGACAAGATCAAAGACAAGAGCGAAGACAGGAACGAAGACCAGAGCGAAGACTAAAACGAAGACAAGAACGAAGACGGGAACAAAAACAAGAACGAAGAAGAGGAAGGAAGAAGACTAGGTCAAAGACAAAATCGGAGACGGGAACGAAGACGAAAACGAAGACAAGAACGATGACTAGGTCGAAGACAAGAACGAAGACAAGAGCGAAGACAGGAACGAAGACCAGAGCGAAGACTAAAACGAAGACAAGAACGAAGACGGGAACGAAGACAAGAACGAAGACGAGGAAGAAGACTAGGTCAAAGACAAAATCGGAGACGGGAACGAAGACGAAAACGAAGACGAGAACGAAGACCCGAACGAAGACAAGAACGAAGACAAGCACGAAGACAAGCACGAAGACAAGAACGTAGACTAGAACGAAAACGAGAACGAACACGGGAACGAAGACAAAAACGAAGACGGGAAAGGAGACAAGGACGAAGACGAGGAAGAAGACTAGGTGAAAGACAAAATCGGAGACGGGAACGAAGACAAAAACGACGACAAGAACGAAGACCAGAATGAAAAGTAGGTCGAAGACAAGACCGGAAACGGGAATGAAGACAAGAACGAAGACAAGAACGAAGACCAGAGCGAAGACTAAAACGAAGACAAGAACGAAGACAAGCACGAAGACAAGAACGAAGACCAGAGCGAAGACTAAAACGAAGACAAGAACGAAGACAAGAACGACGACGGGAACGAAGACGAAAACGAAGACGAGAACGAAGACCCGAACGAAGACAAGAACGAAGACAAGCACGAAGACAAGCACGAAGACAAGCACGAAGACAAGAACGTAGACTAGAACGAAAACGAGAACGAACACGGGAACGAAGACAAAAACGAAGACGGGAAAGGAGACAAGGACGAAGACGAGGAAGAAGACTAGGTGAAAGACAAAATCGGAGACGGGAACGAAGACAAAAACGACGACAAGAACGAAGACCAGAACGAAAAGTAGGTCGAAGACAAGACCGGAAACGGGAATGAAGACAAGAACGAAGACCAGAGCGAAGACTAAAACGAAGACAAGAACGAAGACAAGCACGAAGACAAGAACGAAGACCAGAGCGAAGACTAAAACGAAGACAAGAACGAAGACAAGAACGACGACGGGAACGAAGACGGGAACGAAGACAAGAACGAAGACGAGGAAGAAGACTAGGTCAAAGACAAAATCGGAGACGGGAACGAAGATGAAAACGAAGACAATAACGAACACCGGAATGAAGACAAGAATGAAGACAAGCACGAAGACAAGAACGAAGACCAGAGCGAAGACTGGAACGAAGACAAGAACGAAGACTAGGTCGAAGACAAGAACGAAGACAAGAACGAAGACGGGAACGAAAACAAGAACGAAGACGAGGAAGAAGACTAGGTCAAAGACAAAATCGGAGACGGGAACGAAGACAAAAACGAGGACATGAACAAAGACAAGAACGAAGACCAGAACGAAGACAAGAACGAAGACTAGGTCGAAGACAAGAACGAAGATTAGGTCGAAGA
>JBBLXU010003905.1:0-12854 GCA_037893425.1 Campoplex nolae
CTGGTCTGGACACGATGCACTTTCAAACGTTTACTAATCTCTTTCTTCTTCTCTTCTTCATGAAATGCCTCATCGATGGCTTCTGTGCAATATAAGCATGTCTTTTTAAAATCGAAATTTGGGATCGACGAACTAAGCTTTATTGGAGAACTCGTGGAGACCTCACTTCCTGTAGTATTTTTTGACGTAGCCTTAATACTATCTTCCCGAGTATATTCTTTTCGACACGAAATATGCACAAATACGGAACTTAGTCCTTTCAGTGTGTCGGATTTACCATCTTTCCTACTTTCACTCGATTTTATTATTGTATGAAGTCCTTTTTTTTCACATGTACAGTTTTTTCAACAGAAAGATTTTCATCACAAAGAAGACACTTAACCGCGTCATCCATTTTTTCTTGCAAACACGACACCAATGTTTTTAACACAGAATGCTGCACGATGCTTACAGAAGCAAGAACAAGTATTTTTGTAAGACACTATTTCGTAGATATTAATGCCACATTTAGTACGAAGAATTTCGAAATATTGCCGATAGTTCTTTCTTGATATTGTTACGATTCGCCAACATTGTTACAAAATTTCGAAGGCGTAGAAGCATAGATTTCAAATTACAGCGTATAAGTAGAAATTGTTTCTGTGTTTACCAATAGGGTTATAGGGATACGATTGAAAATATTAAAAAAATGAATTGCACCTTTTTTATAGAGAATTACATTCTACCGTATTCACAAATTCGGATACAGTAGAAATGGCGCAGTGAACATCGCTGGTCGCTCCCAATACTGGTCATGTTCAACAATATTAAATAGTACCAATTGCTTAATTTTTACGTGTAGGAAAAATATTACGCATACATTTAATAATTCTTGTTAATTTAACATTTTTTACACAGGCTCTACACCATGAATGTGATTTCAACGACAGCCTGAGAGAGAAAATGTATTTATTCCTATAAAAAATAGGCTATAACAAAAAAAATATTCAAAGTACGAATAAAATGCATTCTACCTTTTTTATAGAGAATTTTATGAGCTTCAACTTTTATAATAACCTTCATCCCGATCGGACTAACGGTTTCCGAGATAAAATGAAAATACTGGATTAATGCACCTTTTTTTCAAGATGGCGGATCGAGCCTTGGAGGTAGAAGTCAGGACTTTTAGTATCTTCAAAAGTATGCCAAAATAAATGTCCCCACCAATTTATAGCTTTTTACCAGTTAATTTTTCTATTTGCCTCATTTTAATCCAATTCGACTGGACTACCATCCCAAATAGTCTGTTTGTATACTCACAAGGAAAGGTCCTTTAGTGTTCCCCTCCGATTTTGATAATTTTTTTATATGTTATAGTCCATCGAAAAATAAGAGACACATATTTTTTTTATCGGCTTTAAGTAATTTTTAAGGGGTGAAATCGACCCCCGAAGTTGGGCATGTTTTGGATCTGGTAGAGTGTTTCATATAGAAGCACTCAACCGATCGAAACCAAACCAGTTGTAAAATGTTCTGCATGTCAAATAACCTATCTGACATGTCCAACTTCTCATGCACCCTTATTACATGGGGATCATTCACCCTCGAATACTCAGAATTTTTTTGTATAAAAAAAACTTACGGTTCAATTCCAATAAAACAAACGCCATTTTGCAGAACAAAAAAAATAAAATTGACGTGTTTTTGGGTTTTCCTCAGATCAAAAAAATTGAGGGGGTGAAATACCCTTAAAATGTCAAATTTTATTTTGAGCACTGTCCCCTTCCGATTTCAATATTTTTTTGCAGGATGCAGCTTATTGAAAAATAAGAACACTTTTTTTATTGGCTTTAAATTATTTTTAAGACGCGAAATCAACCCTCAAAGTTGAGCATGTTTTGTATCTGGTGGAGTGTTTCATATAGAAGCACTTAACCGATCGTAACGAAACCAATTGTAAAATGTTGTTCACGTCAAATAACGTGTATAACATTTTCAACTTCTTATGCACCCTTACTGCAGGGGTAAACCACCCCTGACATTCATGTTTTTTTCAATATTAAAAAAATGGTCGCGGTTGGGGCCAATTGTAGAGCGAACCATTTTTCGACCGCCTAATTTTTTTATAAGCGTTTCAAAATCTGGCGAGGGTCTATCACGTACGTTGGTGTGTGATATTCGAATATAAAAAAAGATGTGCCATTAACCTTCACGTATTGATTTATAAAACATTTCAAAGTATGGTTTCAAGAAGTGTTTTTCCCAAACGTCGGCGAGAAAAGTATGCTTTTGATAGATTCATGGAGTGGACATTGTCCCAGTGTTGTCACGGGAAGGTAACAAAGAAATTATTACAATGATCATACCAAAGGGAACGACAGGGAATATCCAGCTACTCGATGTCTTCGGATTTAGAATTTGGAAAAATTATGTCAGACATTTTTCAGACAGTGTCATGTTACTTGATTATGATTTAAGTCTACATTTACGAAATAATATAATCAAGCTGCAATATTTAGTACATAATCAATTATCATCTCCGAGGTAAGAAAATTTATTTCGATATGCCTGGTTCAAAAGTGGGTACATAGAAGAACGACCTGAGCATTTCGAAAATCCCGTTGAATTCGCTTTTGGTATGTCATCTCAAACACAATGCGAAATTGAAGGCTGCAAAAATGTGGCTGTAGTAAGATGTTCGTGGTGTAAAAAATCAGTTTGTTTCAAACATTTCTTTGAAGAACATCATTATTGTTCAAACTATAATTAATAAGTTCATGAGTGATAATTAAAACGAAAATATTAATTGGAATATATTTTTACTACATGAAAGATTTTAGTGCCTATGTATACATGTTTGTGTAGAGCCCATGTGTATACGAAAATAAAAAATCATGAAGCTCACGACCATGGAAGATGTAGGAGTACTCAATATTTCATATAATCAAAACAGACGATGAACATGCGGAATGAATATTATTTAGCATATAAGTCGACACACGATGATGATGAGACAAATATGCAATTCGGCCCGCAATATGAAATTTCAGTTTAAAGGGGTGTTCCACCCCCAGAAATTTTAATACAGGATAAATCCAAAGACACGTCACCTTTAATTTTTTGCTTTTCAAAATGTTGTTTGTTCCATTGAAATTGAGCGACAATTTTTTTTTATATTAAAAAAATATGACTGTCAGGGGTGGTTTGCCCCCTGCAGTAAGGGTGCGTAAGAAGTTGAAAATGTTGTACACGTTATTTGACGTGAAAAACATTTTACAATTGGTTTCGTTACGATCGGTTGAGTGCTTTTAAATGAAACACTCCACCAGATACAAAACATAGCTCAACTTTGAGGGTTGATTTCGCGTCTTAAAAATGATTTAAAGCCAATAAAAAAAAGTGTTCTTATTTTTCAATAAGCTGCATCCTGTGAAAAAATATTGAAATCGGAAGGGGACAGTGCTCAAAATAAAATTTGACATTTTAAGGGTATTTCACCCCCTCAATTTTTTTGATCTGAGGAAAACCCAAAAACACGTCATTTTTATTTTTTTTTGTTCTGCAAAATGGCGTTTGTTTCATTGAAATTGAATCGTAAGTTTTTTTATACAAAAAATTCTGAATATTCGGGGGTAAATTATCCCCATGTAATAAGGGTGCATGAGAAGTTGGATATGTCAGATAGGTTATTTGGCATGCAGAACATTTTACTCCTGGTTTGGTTTCGATCGGTTGAGTGCTTCTATATGAAACACTTTACCAGATCCAAAAAATGCCCAACTTCGGGGTCGATTTCACCCCTTTAAAATAACTTCAAGCCGATGAAAAAAATACGTGTCTCTTATTTTTCTATGGACTATAACATATAAAAAAATTATGAAAATCGGAGGGGAACACTAAAGTACCTTTCCTTGTCAGATATTTGTGAATCCTATATAACCGGTGATGTTTAATCATCATTATTATCAGTGGTCCCTATTAAGATCGAGGGTGAATATGTTTATGGAACGAACAGAATTAAACACTTCCCTTCTCCGCGTTACATTCCTCTCATGCGTCCTGAATTTTACACGATAGGAATTGATATAAGAGACGAATTTGGTTCGTCCCTTTCGAGGAAGGACCTTTGACCGTGACACTGCGTTTTAAACGCTTACATTAAATAATCCATGGACCATTACTACGAAGACGGGGATTCTCTGCTAGCGAATGGTCGTCGAGGCTATGGTGAAATAAGTCATGTCTATATCGGTACTTCAAACCAGCGAGGTCACGGAATTGGTAGTTTTTTGGGAGGACTATTCCGACGTGTATTACCACTTCTACGTAAAGGAGCCACAGCGATCGGTAAGGAGGCGATTCGCGCAGGAGCCAACATAGCATCCGATGTTGTCAGAAACAACATGAATTTAAAGGAAGCGTTTCATACAAGAGTACGTGAATCTGGGAAAAACTTGAAACGCAGGGCTGAGGAGAAAAATGTTTTGAAAAAACATAAAAACGCCCGACTGAAAAACTTTTTCACTTAAAGAAAAAGTATTAAACTTTAAAAAGTCTGAAATAAAAAAATAGATGTCGGGATTTTCGTCAGGAGATATCTCTAACCGAATCATTGAATAAGAAGTAAAGACATCTGCCGACGAAAATCCCGACATTTATTTTTTTATTTCAGACTTGTCAAAGTTTAATACTTTTTTCTTCAAGTGAAGGAGTTTTTCAGTCGGGAGTTTTTATGTTTTTTCAAAACATTTTTTTATTTCACACTTTTTAAAGACAGACGCGACAGACGCGCGTCGGTTCGGATTGAAATTAGCAGCGCACAACGGTGTGAAGTTCGCGATAGTCGAGCATGACCCTTTCGATATGGCAAAATGCGTTTGAATGTGAACATTAATGATTCCTAATTATTTCAGCGAGTTTGCAATAGAATTGAACGAACTATGTCTAAGAACACTGTCTGTCACACATGGAAAGTATATGCAAAAATTGGTCAAGACAGTTATCACTGTTTCGGAGAAAAATGGTGACAAAGAAATAGCCCCAATCAGCTGATCGCAGTGAAACGCATAACTCCCGTCTTTTTGCCCTGCGGGCAGTCGGGAGTTAAAAATAGATAAATTGATAACGGAAGCTGGCTATAAAATGAGGAAAAAGGAGAATCATGCCATTCCCTCAATGGCAGTGTCACGAGACGAGTCGCTCTGAAAAATAAGAAGACGAAGAAGAAGAAAAATACATTTCTTCCTTAACAGATGATTCACCAATAGAATTTTCCATTCCTGGGCAAGGTGATGAATACATTGACCTTGTTCATACTATGCTAAGTCTCCGTGTGCAAATAAAAAACTTCATTCTTCACTCCTCTTCCCCAAAAGCAGATGGATCGAAAGATACATCACCTGTATTGCCAGATATCAGACCCGTAAATAACCTTCTGCACTCCATGTTCAATCAGGTGGATGTGTATTTGAACCAAAAACTCGTCTCACCTCCGAATAACGCTTACGCATATCGATCATACATTGAAACATTATTAAATTACGGACCAGCAGCCAAAAATCTCATCTTACTTCTGTTTTGTGGTACGATGATACGCCGGGAAAAATGGATGATACTAGTTTCAAAAGTAATAACGGATTGCGAGAACGGGCGAAATCACTTTCCAGAGGAAAAACAGTGGATGTGCTTGGTCATCTACATTGCGATATTTTCAATCAAGAGCGTTTCCTCTTGAAAGGTGTAGAAATGCGACAGCGGCTTGTGCGGGCTAGAGACTCGTTCTGTCTCATGAGCTCTAAACAGAATATTCCGTATGGTTTAAGTACCTCAAAGCTACGCTGCTAGTAAGACGAACCAAAATTGCACCTGGAATTTTACTCTCTCATGCCCGTGCATTGGCAAAAACAACAGCAAAATATCCGCTTACGCGAGTCGAAGTTAAAGCTATTTCACTACACGGGGGAGTACATGGAGAAACGATCGACAACATCGTGCTCGGGCAGCTACCAAAACGGATTATCATTGGTTTCGTCGATAACCGAGCATACAACGGAAATGTTGAAATGAACCCAACCAATTTCCAAAACTATAAAATCAATTATCTATCATTGTATGTGGATGGAGCACAAGTACCATCGAGACCGCTACAACCAGAGTTTACGCAAAATAATCTTTACGTTGATACCTACCATACATCATTTTCGGGTACAGGGATACATTTTCTCAATGAGGGTAATTCAATCAATCGAGAGAGTTATCTCAACGGATATTGTCTTTTCGCATTCGACTTGACACCTGATCTTTCTGCGAACTCCAGCTTGCATTGGAATTTGGTAAAACATTGTAGTGTGAGAATCGAGGTACGATTTGCTGAAGCGTTGGCATCGACTGTGAATTGTATTGTATATGCTGAATACGACAATGTCCTTGAGATCGACTCCTCGCGACAATTAATTGCTGACTTCAGCAGATAAGCGCCGACAAAGCAGAGATCAGGTTTTTCGACATCCGTCGAACGTCTTTCCGCCACGCAGTCGGATTTCGAAGAAAAACCAACTCAGTTCACTGTGCGCTGCTGATCAGTACGGACGTAAAAATGGAGATAATTATTGATATCCAAGGAATACTGGATGAAGAGCATTGTTTTCTACCAAAAGAAGTGGCCATCGTTGCTCTAAACCAACCATTTACAATGCACTGGATTGTTTCTCCTCCGTATGCATTCAACGAGCTTCCCAGAGAAATACGCCACGACAATCAAATTTTAACACTTCATCATCATGGATTGAGTGGTACGAGGGAGATGTTTCCTGTAAGCAACTCTATGCCAATTTGCGAGAAATAGCGCGACATGCAAAAACTATCTGGACTCGAGGTTGTGAAAAGGCTGACTTATTGAGTCAGGTAATTACTCGAGAAATCAACGATCTTGGCAATACTGAATGGTAGAACAAGAGGAGATGAGGAGGGGAAACTAAAATTTATCGGGGGAGGGGGGGGGCAGCTCGGTTATCGACTTCATAATTAAAATGGAGGATGAAGAAGAAGACACAGTAAAAAAAATAAAAGTAGTGGAGAGGATAGAATCGGATCACCTACCGGTAGCGTTTCATATAAAAGAGGGGAGAGAATCGACGATAAGGAGCAAAAATGAAAAAATAGTGGGGGAAGCAGTCAGGAAACTAGTTTGGGAAGAAAATTGGTGGGAGGACTATGAGAGAGTGCTTGATGAGATTACAGAGGAAGGAAAGGGAAGTGAGGAACCTAGTGGGAAATGGGACGAAATGAAGAAGAACGTATGGAAAACGGCGGAAAAACTACAAATGATAAAAAACAACAACGGGGAGAGAAAGAACGCAAGCTGGTGGGATAAGGATTGTAAAGAACAAAAAAATAGGATATGGAAAATTCTGAAAAAATATTTGAAAGGGGAAAAGAAGAATGAAATAGAAAAAATGGAATTGCTGCAAGAAAGAAAAAACTAAGAGAAATGTGCGAGGTAAAGAAGAGAGAATGGTTCGAAGAGAAATGGAGAAGAGTAAGAGAGAGTAGAAACATGAATGAGTGGTGGAAAGCAGTAGGTTTTTTCAGAACCAAAAGGAAAAGGGCGGGCGGGGATATAAACAGGAAGGAGTGGGTTAGTCATTTCGCAAAACTGCTGGGAGGAACGAAGGAGGGAGAAAGGATAGGGGAAACAAGGGAAGAGGGAAGGGGAGGGGGCGAGGAGGAAGATAGGTCGTTGGAAGAAGGGCTTGACAAAGAAATTGATGAAAACAGCGAGGATATTCCCAATACATAAAGGTGGGGAGGAAGACAAAGCTGGTAATTATAGAGGGGTATCCCTACTTGATGTAGGTTACAAAATACTAACAAGCATTATGGCGAGAAGATTAAGGAACTGGATAGAAAAAGAGGGGATATTAAGGGGACCGTATGGTCTAGAAATTTGAAAAAATCGATTTTTTTTTTTCGATATGTCGAAAGTATAGTATCTCAAGAATATACTGTGAAATTTTCATGCGGAAATTCTCAATATTACAGCTTCTACAGCCCATAACGCAGGTAGAGAGCGGTCCGCGCGCTCCTAACGGGTCTAGCGCTAACCGGTAACCTAATCGGAGCGCAGCAGCTGTCCCAATCCTTCTCCGAAAATATATACCTGTATATAGTACATACTATATACCTATATATACTTTTCCCTTCCCCGAAATATACCTATTGTCGAACATTTGTGAGGGAAACGGTCATTTCGCTTTCCCCTGACGTAATTCAGATTCGACTGAAGGGATGAGAAGTGAAATATGGGCAGCATATTATCACAAAATTTCAACAGATGAAAATCCGCAACACTCGTACTGTCCTCCAGGTTCCGAATCGTGGTGCAAGTGGCGTCAAAGTGAGGCTGCAGGTACTTTAGACACCTACGAGCACCCACCTGCTTTGTGCGATGAAGCACAAGAGATATTAAAACCAATTTATGAAGAATTGACAGCAGAGACTTTATTGGAAAGGTGTATTGGCAGTAATACGCAGAACAATAACGAAAGTTTCAATGCTTGCGTGTGGCACCTTGCGCCGAAACATCTGTTTGCCGGAAAAAAATCATTGATATTGCCACTCACATTTCCGCTTGCATATTCAATGAAGGATTTGCATCCCTATTGAAAATAATGGAGACCATGGGCATAACAATCGGGCCACAAGCGGAGCAACTAGCGCAAAACCGAGACGAGCTGCGAGTATCGAGCGCCAACCGTAGGAGCACGGACAACTCCAAAGAGGCTCGGACAGCTCGAAGAAATGAAAGGAGTGAGGAAATCTTGAATTATGAACGTTCCGAAGGAATCCTATATGGTGCCGGAATCGCGGATTAACTGTAAGTATTCAAAATTTGCTCAATTTCTGAAAATATCTGTACCTCAAACTTTAAACTCATTTATCTCGAAACGACTTTTTTCGGCACTGCGCAGGTGAAAACAAAAAAACTATTCAACCGAATCACTTGAAATTTGGATATGTTGTTCACAACATGTATGGCTATCGTCGGAACTACAATCATAATTTTATTTAAATAATTTCTTATTGTTTATACTAAAAACTAGTGAAAAAAAAACCCGATTTTACGAATTTTTTTTCAAAAGCGCGCCATTTTGTCAATTTTTAATTTTTTCGATTTGTTCTAGTCCCGACCATAACTGCACTCTTTCTGATTAAGAATCTTCTTGAATTTTGTGTTTCAGATGAGTAGAAGTCTCGGATCAATCTTCACCGTCCGGGTCGGATTTTTCGAGAGGGTCGTCTTCAATGCCAATTATATGATAATAAACACTGTTTTTAAAATTAAAAAAAAATTTTTTTGTATACTTAATAAAGGTAGTAATAAACCCGAAAAGTTAAAACATCGATTTTTAAATTTTTTATGGCAAAAAAAAAATCGTGAAAATAGGTGAAATTTTCGTGCTCTAGACCATACGGTCCCCTTAAGGGAAAGCCAAGCGGGGTTCAGGCCAGGAAGAGGAACAAGAGACCACATATACGTTCTGGATGCGTTAATCAACAATAGGATTAAGAAGAAAAAGGGTAAGTTATATGTGGCATTCGTGGATTTCAGAGCGGCTTTTGATAGGGTAGATAGAGGGATCCTTTTTAAAAAAATATGGCAGAAGGGAATCAGAGGGAAAATGCTAGGAATGATTAGAGGGATTTACAAGGAGACTAAGAATGAAGTGATCACAGAAGAAGGAATAACGGAGAGTTTCGAAACAGGAATAGGAGTAAGGCAGGGATGTCCACTGAGCCCAATTTTATTCAATATAATGGTGGATGACAACGACGAGGACTGGGAAAGAAAGGACCAAGGGGGGACAGTGATAGGGAGGGAAAAAATATAGGCACTTAAATACGCAGATGATATTGCGGTGATAGCGGAAGAAGCGGGGGAATTAACGGAGATGATCAGAACGATGGAAAAATACGTGGAAAAGAACAATTTGGAGGTAAATGTACAGAAAACCAAAATTATGGTATTTAGGAAAGGGGCAAGAAGAAAGGAAGGGGAAAGATGGGATTATAAGGGGACGATAATTGAAGTAGTAAACGAATTTAAATATTTAGGCTACTGGTTCTCAACAAAGAACACAATTAACAATCACCTTAGGAAAATGGAAGGGAAGGCCAGGAAAGCGATAAATACGGTGTGGGGAATTATGAAAGGGGCCGGGGTGAACAAATTAAAATACAGGCTACAACTAATGGACTCTCTAGTTACGGCGGGGGCTTTTTATGGAATCGAAGTGTGGGGGTGGAAAAGAAGGGAGATAATGGAGAAATTACAGGGGAGATTTATTAAAATGGCTATGGGAGTAGCTAGGAATACTCCTGGCTATATATGGAAACTAGAGGCGGGGAGGAATAGTGTGGAAATAGAAGCGAGACGTAGAGCGGGTAAATACATGCTGAAGGCGCAAAAGATGGAGGCGAGAAGGTGGCCAAGAATGTGCCTAGAAAGAAGTAAGGAGGATTTAGAATGGAAATCCATCAAGCTGGGGGAAAGAAATAGAGAATGCGATGAAAATGGTGGGAGATGGGAGGGTGATGGATTGGCTATGGAACAGAGAGGCGAATAATAAGATCGAAAAGGCGCTAAAAGAAGGAGAGGAAATATTGCGTGATCAAGAGTGGCAGAGAAACTGGGCGAAAGTGGAAAAATCAACGTACAATGAAATGTATAGAGAAATAAAGAGCGGAATAGAAAGAGAAAAGTATTGGGACAGCCAGGATAAAACAGGAAGAATGGGCAAGACTGAGGTGTGGGAACATAGGAAAAGCAGGGAAAAAAGGATATGAGAACTGGGATTGCAAAGTGTGTGGGATAGAGGAAGAAAATCTTGAACACATTTGGGTGTGCAGTAGGGCAAGGGAAGAAGTTAAAACAGAGGTGGTGGAGGCAGTTGATAAGTGGAGAGGGGGTAGAAAGGAGGGGGAACTACATGAGTGGATGATAGTAACGCTGAGAGGTGAAATAAAACCGGAAATATGTGAATACCTAAAAGCATTTAGGGAGCTAAGGAAGTCGATAACCGAGAGGGGATGAAGGAGAACAAAGAATGAAGAGGAAAAAGAGGAAGAGACAAGAGGAAAAAGGGAAATATAACCAGGCAAGGCGTAGCACTCTGGGTTTTTCCTTCTCCTTTTAAATTTAGTCAGGAAAATGAACGGAGAGAAAAGTGAAAGTAGATAGAGAAGCGAAAACAATGTAATTGAATTATTCTTAAGTGTAACAAGAAAGTATTGTAAAAGACGGAAACGTCATACATTGGAAAAAAAAAAATAATATTTTCGTTGGAGCTTGTTTTCCAGAGTCACTACCTCTGTACTTGAAGCGAGAGCTGATTCAAGAATGAGCTGCCGTTGCTGCTCCGCACGGCCTTTTATACTGATTTAGACAAAGGAATAATAATAATAATACGTTCTAAAAATATCTCGAATTCTGATTGGCACGGAGAGTTTCGGTCTCTAAATTCTCGCATTGGCCCGCTGGCCCATCGGTGCGGTGCGACTGGTTGACCTTAAAGCTGATTTCCATCGCTCGAGTTAGAAATAATAATTTTATAAGGAAATAAATGTTTTCGTTTTCAAGGGTTCGTCTTTACCCTTTTTTAACTAAAATAAAGTAAATTTTCCGTTTAAACATAATAAATTACTAATTTGTGCGTGATTTCGAGCATTCTTTCTGTTGGATCCAAACCCTGCCTCGAGATTGGCCATTTCCGTTGGAATCAACGCATTATTGGACCTATGCTTAACTTTACTACCTGGACTCTCTCAAATTTTGTTTTCTTATTCAATTTTAACTTGTTTTTTGTTTGTTTTTGGTATGCTTTGTATAAAAGTTAATTAAAGTGCTTGTTAGAACATGAAAATAAGTGAATTTTATGAGGTAAGAGGAATTTTCTATCTTGATGAGTTGTTTCAAGGCCTTGCCACAGTGTCGCGTCGAGCGGCTAAGTACTGAGTCGCTTGGCGCGCGGTTCAAAAAGCATATTTTACGCATGTTCAGAAAGAGTGCCGTTTCAATATATACACCCGATTATCACCAAATCGGAATAAGAGTGCCGTGTAAGCGTAGTGTATGACGTCTACACAGTGAAACGGTTATTAACGGAGTTTTGACATAATCAAGTGTAGGACGTCCAAAAAATTTCGATTAATAGATTTAATAGAATTATTCAACGGAGATTCTGAGTGAAGTTCTGTAATGATAAAGTGCGAGATTAGCGAGTAAATTGGATAAATTGTGAAAAAAATGATCTCAGAATAAACTTTTAAACAGACTGGTAAGCATTTTTTTTGTGATCCTGAGTATTCAAATCTCGCAGTGAACATATTCATCCACAAAATATAAAAATGTAAAATAAAATCAACAGTTATGTGTTATATTCATAAGCTAAAAGTGCGGATTGTAATTATGTACAGTCTCCATAGAAGTTAATATGAACCAAAATATTTTAAAATTTTAGAAAAAAAAAGTGATATCAAATCGCAAAAATCCCCTAACGGGGAAAAAACGTGGACAAGTACATTGGTGGTCCCTTGTTTCCCTATGATATTAAAAAAAAATCCAAAACGCCACTTAGAAGAATACACAAAAAGTTACAAAATAAGTTAAGATCTGTTGAAATATACGTGGCCAAATACGGGAAGCTTTACTGCGTTTCAATAAATTTTCAAATACGGTTTGATGTTGATAGAAAAAATAATAAAGTTCGGAAATTCAACTATGTCACCAACCAAATTGCAAACGTAAAAAAATTAGATTGTAAAAAAATTCTGAACGAAGTACTTGGCAAGTTAGTGATCATGCATCTACACTCCCC
>JBBLXU010003906.1:0-21538 GCA_037893425.1 Campoplex nolae
TTATATGTTATAGTCCATCGAAAAATAAGAGACACATATTTTTTTTATCGGCTTTAAGTAATTTTTAAGGGGTGAAATCGACCCCCGAAGTTGGGCATGTTTTGGATCTGGTAGAGTGTTTCATATAGAAGCACTCAACCGATCGAAACCAAACCAGTTGTAAAATGTTCTGCATGTCAAATAACCTATCTGACATGTCCAACTTCTCATGCACCCTTATTACATGGGGATCATTCACCCTCGAATACTCAGAATTTTTTTGTATAAAAAAAACTTACGGTTCAATTCCAATAAAACAAACGCCATTTTGCAGAACAAAAAAAATAAAATTGACGTGTTTTTGGGTTTTCCTCAGATCAAAAAAATTGAGGGGGTGAAATACCCTTAAAATGTCAAATTTTATTTTGAGCACTGTCCCCTTCCGATTTCAATATTTTTTTGCAGGATGCAGCTTATTGAAAAATAAGAACACTTTTTTTATTGGCTTTAAATTATTTTTAAGACGCGAAATCAACCCTCAAAGTTGAGCATGTTTTGTATCTGGTGGAGTGTTTCATATAGAAGCACTTAACCGATCGTAACGAAACCAATTGTAAAATGTTGTTCACGTCAAATAACGTGTATAACATTTTCAACTTCTTATGCACCCTTACTGCAGGGGGTAAACCACCCCCTGACATTCATGTTTTTTTCAATATTAAAAAAAATGGTCGCGGTTGGGGCCAATTGTAGAGCGAACCATTTTTCGACCGCCTAATTTTTTTATAAGCGTTTCAAAATCTGGCGAGGGTCTATCACGTACGTTGGTGTGTGATATTCGAATATAAAAAAAGATGTGCCATTAACCTTCACGTATTGATTTATAAAACATTTCAAAGTATGGTTTCAAGAAGTGTTTTTCCCAAACGTCGGCGAGAAAAGTATGCTTTTGATAGATTCATGGAGTGGACATTGTCCCAGTGTTGTCACGGGAAGGTAACAAAGAAATTATTACAATGATCATACCAAAGGGAACGACAGGGAATATCCAGCTACTCGATGTCTTCGGATTTAGAATTTGGAAAAATTATGTCAGACATTTTTCAGACAGTGTCATGTTACTTGATTATGATTTAAGTCTACATTTACGAAATAATATAATCAAGCTGCAATATTTAGTACATAATCAATTATCATCTCCGAGGTAAGAAAATTTATTTCGATATGCCTGGTTCAAAAGTGGGTACATAGAAGAACGACCTGAGCATTTCGAAAATCCCGTTGAATTCGCTTTTGGTATGTCATCTCAAACACAATGCGAAATTGAAGGCTGCAAAAATGTGGCTGTAGTAAGATGTTCGTGGTGTAAAAAATCAGTTTGTTTCAAACATTTCTTTGAAGAACATCATTATTGTTCAAACTATAATTAATAAGTTCATGAGTGATAATTGGAATGAAAATATTAATTGGAATATATTTTTACTACATGAAAGATTTTAGTGCCTATGTATACATGTTTGTGTAGAGCCCATGTGTATATGAAAATAAAAAATCATGAAGCTCACGACCATGGAAGATGTAGGAGTACTCAATATTTCATATAATCAAAACAGACGATGAACATGCGGAATGAATATTATTTAGCATATAAGTCGACACACGATGATGATGAGACAAATATGCAATTCGGCCCGCAATATGAAATTTCAGTTTAAAGGGGTGTTCCACCCCCAGAAATTTTAATACAGGATAAATCCAAAGACACGTCACCTTTAATTTTTTGCTTTTCAAAATGTTGTTTGTTCCATTGAAATTGAGCGACAATTTTTTTTATATTAAAAAAATATGACTGTCAGGGGTGGTTTGCCCCTGCAGTAAGGGTGCGTAAGAAGTTGAAAATGTTGTACACGTTATTTGACGTGAAAAACATTTTACAATTGGTTTCGTTACGATCGGTTGAGTGCTTTTAAATGAAACACTCCACCAGATACAAAACATAGCTCAACTTTGAGGGTTGATTTCGCGTCTTAAAAATGATTTAAAGCCAATAAAAAAAAGTGTTCTTATTTTTCAATAAGCTGCATCCTGTGAAAAAATATTGAAATCGGAAGGGGACAGTGCTCAAAATAAAATTTGACATTTTAAGGGTATTTCACCCCCTCAATTTTTTTGATCTGAGGAAAACCCAAAAACACGTCATTTTTATTTTTTTTTGTTCTGCAAAATGGCGTTTGTTTCATTGAAATTGAATCGTAAGTTTTTTTTATACAAAAAAATTCTGAATATTCGGGGGTAAATTATCCCCATGTAATAAGGGTGCATGAGAAGTTGGATATGTCAGATAGGTTATTTGGCATGCAGAACATTTTACTCCTGGTTTGGTTTCGATCGGTTGAGTGCTTCTATATGAAACACTTTACCAGATCCAAAAAATGCCCAACTTCGGGGGTCGATTTCACCCCTTTAAAATAACTTCAAGCCGATGAAAAAAATACGTGTCTCTTATTTTTCTATGGACTATAACATATAAAAAAATTATGAAAATCGGAGGGGAACACTAAAGTACCTTTCCTTGTCAGATATTTGTGAATCCTATATAACCGGTGATGTTTAATCATCATTATTATCAGTGGTCCCTATTAAGATCGAGGGTGAATATGTTTATGGAACGAACAGAATTAAACACTTCCCTTCTCCGCGTTACATTCCTCTCATGCGTCCTGAATTTTACACGATAGGAATTGATATAAGAGACGAATTTGGTTCGTCCCTTTCGAGGAAGGACCTTTGACCGTGACACTGCGTTTTAAACGCTTACATTAAATAATCCATGGACCATTACTACGAAGACGGGGATTCTCTGCTAGCGAATGGTCGTCGAGGCTATGGTGAAATAAGTCATGTCTATATCGGTACTTCAAACCAGCGAGGTCACGGAATTGGTAGTTTTTTGGGAGGACTATTCCGACGTGTATTACCACTTCTACGTAAAGGAGCCACAGCGATCGGTAAGGAGGCGATTCGCGCAGGAGCCAACATAGCATCCGATGTTGTCAGAAACAACATGAATTTAAAGGAAGCGTTTCATACAAGAGTACGTGAATCTGGGAAAAACTTGAAACGCAGGGCTGAGGAGAAAAATGTTTTGAAAAAACATAAAAACGCCCGACTGAAAAACTTTTTCACTTAAAGAAAAAAGTATTAAACTTTAAAAAGTCTGAAATAAAAAAATAGATGTCGGGATTTTCGTCAGGAGATATCTCTAACCGAATCATTGAATAAGAAGTAAAGACATCTGCCGACGAAAATCCCGACATTTATTTTTTTATTTCAGACTTGTCAAAGTTTAATACTTTTTTCTTCAAGTGAAGGAGTTTTTCAGTCGGGAGTTTTTATGTTTTTTCAAAACATTTTTTTATTTCACACTTTTTAAAGACAGACGCGACAGACGCGCGTCGGTTCGGATTGAAATTAGCAGCGCACAACGGTGTGAAGTTCGCGATAGTCGAGCATGACCCTTTCGATATGGCAAAATGCGTTTGAATGTGAACATTAATGATTCCTAATTATTTCAGCGAGTTTGCAATAGAATTGAACGAACTATGTCTAAGAACACTGTCTGTCACACATGGAAAGTATATGCAAAAATTGGTCAAGACAGTTATCACTGTTTCGGAGAAAAATGGTGACAAAGAAATAGCCCCAATCAGCTGATCGCAGTGAAACGCATAACTCCCGTCTTTTTGCCCTGCGGGCAGTCGGGAGTTAAAAATAGATAAATTGATAACGGAAGCTGGCTATAAAATGAGGAAAAAGGAGAATCATGCCATTCCCTCAATGGCAGTGTCACGAGACGAGTCGCTCTGAAAAATAAGAAGACGAAGAAGAAGAAAAATACATTTCTTCCTTAACAGATGATTCACCAATAGAATTTTCCATTCCTGGGCAAGGTGATGAATACATTGACCTTGTTCATACTATGCTAAGTCTCCGTGTGCAAATAAAAAACTTCATTCTTCACTCCTCTTCCCCAAAAGCAGATGGATCGAAAGATACATCACCTGTATTGCCAGATATCAGACCCGTAAATAACCTTCTGCACTCCATGTTCAATCAGGTGGATGTGTATTTGAACCAAAAACTCGTCTCACCTCCGAATAACGCTTACGCATATCGATCATACATTGAAACATTATTAAATTACGGACCAGCAGCCAAAAATCTCATCTTACTTCTGTTTTGTGGTACGATGATACGCCGGGAAAAATGGATGATACTAGTTTCAAAAGTAATAACGGATTGCGAGAACGGGCGAAATCACTTTCCAGAGGAAAAACAGTGGATGTGCTTGGTCATCTACATTGCGATATTTTCAATCAAGAGCGTTTCCTCTTGAAAGGTGTAGAAATGCGACAGCGGCTTGTGCGGGCTAGAGACTCGTTCTGTCTCATGAGCTCTAAACAGAATATTCCGTATGGTTTAAGTACCTCAAAGCTACGCTGCTAGTAAGACGAACCAAAATTGCACCTGGAATTTTACTCTCTCATGCCCGTGCATTGGCAAAAACAACAGCAAAATATCCGCTTACGCGAGTCGAAGTTAAAGCTATTTCACTACACGGGGGAGTACATGGAGAAACGATCGACAACGTCGTGCTCGGGCAGCTACCAAAACGGATTATCATTGGTTTCGTCGATAACCGAGCATACAACGGAAACCTTCAAATGAATCCATTCAATTTTCAAAATTATAAAATCAATTATCTATCATTGTATGTGGATGGAGCACAAGTACCATCGAGACCGCTACAACCAGAGTTTACGCAAAATAATCTTTACGTTGATACCTACCATACATCATTTTCGGGTACAGGGATACATTTTCTCAATGAGGGTAATTCAATCAATCGAGAGAGTTATCTCAACGGATATTGTCTTTTCGCATTCGACTTGACACCTGATCTTTCTGCGAACTCCAGCTTGCATTGGAATTTGGTAAAACATTGTAGTGTGAGAATCGAGGTACGATTTGCTGAAGCGTTGGCATCGACTGTGAATTGTATTGTATATGCTGAATACGACAATGTCCTTGAGATCGACTCCTCGCGACAATTAATTGCTGACTTCAGCAGATAAGCGCCGACAAAGCAGAGATCAGGTTTTTCGACATCCGTTGATCGTCCTTACAGCTACCGCAATCGGATTTTGAAGAGAAAACCAACTCAGTTTCACTGTGCGCTGCTGATCAGTACGGACGTAAAAATGGAGATAATTATTGATATCCAAAGGAATACTGGATGAAGAGCATTGTTTTCTACCAAAAGAAGTGGCCATCGTTGCTCTAAACCAACCATTTACAATGCACTGGATTGTTTCTCCTCCGTATGCATTCAACGAGCTTCCCTGAGAAATACGCCACGACAATCAAATTTTAACACTTCATCATCATGGATTGGAGTGGTATGAGGGAGATGTTTCCTGTAAGCAACTCTATGCCAATTTGCGAGAAATAGCGCGACATGCAAAAACTATCTGGACTCGAGGTTGTGAAAAGGCTGACTTATTGAGTCAGGTAATTACTCGAGAAATCAACGATCTTGGCAATACTGAATGGTAGAACAAGAGAGGGAGATGAGGAGAGAAACTAAAATTTATCGGGGGAGGGGGGGCAGCTCGGTTATCGACTTTATAATTAAAATGGAGGGGATGAAGAAGAAGACACAGTAAAAAAATAAAAGTAGTGGAGAGGATAGAGATCGGATCACCTACCGGTAGCGTTTCATATAAAAGAGGGAGAGAATCGACGATAAGGAGCAAAAATGAAAAAATAGTGGGGGAAGCAGTCAGGAAACTAGTTTGGGAAGAAAATTGGTGGGAGGACTATGAGAGAGTGCTTGATGAGATTACAGAGGAAGGAAAGGGAAGTGAGGAACCTAGTGGGAAATGGGACGAAATGAAGAAGAACGTATGGAAAACGGCGGAAAAACTACAAATGATAAAAAAACAACAACGGGGAGAGAAAGAACGCAAGCTGGTGGGATAAGGATTGTAAAGAACAAAAAAAAATAGGATATGGAAAATTCTGAAAAAATATTTGAAAGGGGAAAAGAAGAATGAAATAGAAAAAATGGAATTGCTGCAAGAAAGAAAAAAACTAAGAGAAATGTGCGAGGTAAAGAAGAGAGAGAATGGTTCGAAGAGAAATGGAGAAGAGTAAGAGAGAGTAGAAACATGAATGAGTGGTGGAAAGCAGTAGGTTTTTTCAGAACCAAAAGGAAAAGGGCGGGCGGGGATATAAACAGGAAGGAGTGGGTTAGTCATTTCGCAAAACTGCTGGGAGGAACGAAGGAGGGAGAAAGGATAGGGGAAACAAGGGAAGAGGGAAGGGGAGGGGGCGAGGAGGAAGATAGGTCGTTGGAAGAAGGGCTTGACAAAGAAATTGATGAAAACAGCGAGGATATTCCCAATACATAAAGGTGGGGAGGAAGACAAAGCTGGTTAAGGGGACCGTATGGTCTAGAAATTTGAAAAAATCGATTTTTTTTTCGATATGTCGAAAGTATAGTATCTCAAGAATATACTGTGAAATTTTCATGCGGAAATTCTCAATATTACAGCTTCTACAGCCCATAACGCAGGTAGAGAGCGGTCCGCGCGCTCCTAACGGGTCTAGCGCTAACCGGTAACCTAATCGGAGCGCAGCAGCTGTCCCAATCCTTCTCCGAAAATATATACCTGTATATAGTACATACTATATACCTATATATACTTTTCCCTTCCCCGAAATATACCTATTGTCGAACATTTGTGAGGGAAACGGTCATTTCGCGTAATTTTCGACTGAAGGGATGAGAAGTGAAATATGGGCCATATTATCGAAAATCAGATGAAAATCCGCAACACTCGTACTGTCCTCCAGGTTCCGAATCGTGGTGCAAGTGGCGTCAAAGTGAGGCTGCAGGTACTTTAGACACCTACGAGCACCCACCTGCTTTGTGCGATGAAGCACAAGAGATATTAAAACCAATTTATGAAGAATTGACAGCAGAGACTTTATTGGAAAGGTGTATTGGCAGTAATACGCAGAACAATAACGAAAGTTTCAATGCTTGCGTGTGGCACCTTGCGCCGAAACATCTGTTTGCCGGAAAAAAAATCATTGATATTGCCACTCACATTTCCGCTTGCATATTCAATGAAGGATTTGCATCCCTATTGAAAATAATGGAGACCATGGGCATAACAATCGGGCCACAAGCGGAGCAACTAGCGCAAAACCGAGACGAGCTGCGAGTATCGAGCGCCAACCGTAGGAGCACGGACAACTCCAAAGAGGCTCGGACAGCTCGAAGAAATGAAAGGAGTGAGGAAATCTTGAATTATGAACGTTCCGAAGGAATCCTATATGGTGCCGGAATCGCGGATTAACTGTAAGTATTCAAAATTTGCTCAATTTTTGAAAATATCTGTACCTCAAACTTTAAACTCATTTATCTCGAAACGACTTTTTTCGGCACTGCGCAGGTGAAAACAAAAAAACTATTCAACCGAATCACTTGAAATTTGGATATGTTGTTCACAACATGTATGGCTATCGTCGGAACTACAATCATAATTTTATTTAAATAATTTCTTATTGTTTATACTAAAAAACTAGTGAAAAAAAAACCCGATTTTACGAATTTTTTTTCAAAAAGCGCGCCATTTTGTCAATTTTTAATTTTTTCGATTTGTTCTAGTCCCGACCATAACTGCACTCTTTCTGATTAAGAATCTTCTTGAATTTTGTGTTTCAGATGAGTAGAAGTCTCGGATCAATCTTCACCGTCCGGGTCGGATTTTTCGAGAGGGTCGTCTTCAATGCCAATTATATGATAATAAACACTGTTTTTAAAATTAAAAAAAAATTTTTTTGTATACTTAATAAAGGTAGTAATAAACCCGAAAAGTTAAAACATCGATTTTTAAATTTTTTATGGCAAAAAAAAAAATCGTGAAAATAGGTGAAATTTTCGTGCTCTAGACCATACGGTCCCCTTAACAAAGCCAAGCGGGGTTCAGGCCAGGCAGAGGAACAAGAGACCACATATACGTTCTGAACGCGTTAATAAACAATAGGATTAAAAAGAAAAAGGGTAAGTTATATGTGGTATTCGTGGATTTCAGAGCGGCTTTTGATAGGGTAGATAGAGGGATACTTTTTAAAAAAATATGGCAGAGGGGAATCAGAGGGAAAATGCTAGGAATGATTAGAGGGATTTACAAGGAGACTAAGAATGAAGTGATCACAGAAGAAGGAATAACGGAGAGTTTCGAAACAGGAACAGGAGTAAGGCAGGGGTGTCCACTCAGCCCAATTTTATTCAATTTAATGGTGGATGACATTGACGAGGAATAGGAAAGGAAGGACCAAGGGGGGACAGTGATAGGGAGGGAAAAAATCTACGCACTTAAATACGCAGATGATATTGCGGTGATAGCGGAAGAAGCGGGGGAATTAACGGAGATGATCAGAACGATGGAAAAATGCGTGGAAAAGAATAATTTGGAGGTAAATGTGCAGAAAACCAAAATTATGGTATTTAGGAAAGGAGGAAGAAGAAAGGAAGGGGAAAGATGGGACTATAAGGGGACGATAATTGAAGTAGTAAACGAATTTAAATATTTAGGCTACTGGTTCTCAACAAAGAACACAATTAACAATCACCTTAGGAAAATGGAAGGGAAGGCCAGGAAAGCGATAAATACGGTGTGGGGAATTATAAAAAGGGCCGGGGTGGACCAATTAAAATACAGGCTACAACTAATGGACTCACTAGTTAAGGTGGGGGCTTTTTATGGAATCGAAGTGTGGGGGTGGAAAAGAAGGGAGATAATGGAGAAATTACAGGGGAGATTTATTAAAATGGCGACGGGAATAGCTAGGAATACTCCTGACTATATATGGAAACTAGAGGCGGGGAGGAATAGTGTGGAAATAGAAGCGAAACGTAGAGCGGGTAAATACATGCTGAAGGCGCAAAAGATGGAGGCGAGAAGGTGGCCAAGAATTTGCCTAAGGGAAGAAGTCAGGGGGATTAAGAATGGAAATCCATCAAGCTGGGGGAAAGAAATAGAGAATCCGATGAAAATGGTGGGAGATGGGAGGGTGGTGGATTGGCTATGGAACAGAGAGGTGAATAATAAGATCGAAAAGGCGCTAAAAGAAGGAGAGGAAATATTGCGTGATCAAGAGTGGCAGAGAAACTGGGCGAAAGTGGAAAAATCAACTTACAATGAAATGTATAGAGAAATAAAGAGCGGAATAGAAAGAGAAAAGTATTGGGACAGCCAGGATAAAACAGGAAGAATGAAAGAAGAATGGGCAAGACTGAGGTGTGGGAACATAGGAAAAGCAGGAAAAAAGAGATATGAGAACTGGGACTGCGAAGTGTGTGGGATAGAGGAGGAAAATCTTGAACACATTTGGGTGTGCAGTAGGGCAAGGTAAGAAGTTAAAACAGAGGTGGTGGAGGCAGTTGATAAGTGGAGAGGAGGTAGAAAAGAGGGGGAACTACATGAGTGGATGATAATAACGCTGAGAGGTGAAATAAAGCCGGAAATATGTGAATACTTAAAAACATCTAGGGAGCTAAGGAAGTCGATAACCGAGAGGGGATGAAGGAGAACAAAGAATGAAGAGGAAAAAGAGGAAGAGACAAAGAGGAAAAAGGGAAATATAACCAGGCAAGACGTAGCACTCTGGATTTTTCTTTATCCTTTTAAATTTAGTCAGGAAAATGAACGGAGAGAAAATTAGAAGTAGATAGAGAAGCGAAAACAATGTAATCGAATTATTCTTAAGTGTAACAAGAGAGTATTGTAAAAGACGGAAACGTCATACATTGAAAAATAAAATAAATAAATACTATTGATGAGTACATTAAACTGATAATAAGTTGCATTCCAAGAAATTTTCGAGTTGATTTACGGACACAATTTGATCCAGTTAAAATCATTGTCAAACGTTGAGTTTGACACGAGCGTTTCCTGGAATTCGAAGAAAATTTTCTTCTTATGTTAACAGACGCGGTAGCGGCTGGTATTACTATTCCATCAAATTAACACATGGATCAACTTCTTTGATTTTGATTTGAATGAGCAATTTGAAAAATCGCAAAAATCCCCTCACGGGGAAAAAAACGTGGACAAGTACATTGGTGGTCCCTTGTTTCCCTATGATATTAAAAAAAAATCCAAAACGCCGCTTAGAAGAATACAAAAAAAGTTACAAAATAAGTTAAGATCTGTTGAAATATACGTGGCCAAATACGGGAAGCTTTACTGCGTTTCAATAAATTTTCAAATAAGGTTTGATGTTGATAGAAAAAATAATAAAGTTCGGAAATTCAACTATGTCACCAACCAAATTGCAAACGTAAAAAAATTAGATTGTAAAAAATTCTGAACGAAGTACTTGGCGAGTTCCTGATCATGATCTATACACTACGCTAATTTCATGGAAAAATCCTCGCCAAGTACTTCGTTCAGAATTTTTTTACAATCTAATTTTTTTACGTTTGCAATTTGGTTGGTGACATAGTTGAATTTCCGAACTTTATTATTTTTTCTATCAACATCAAACCTTATTTGAAAATTTATTGAAACGCAGTAAAGCTTCCCGTATTTGGCCACGTATATTTCAACAGATCTTAACTTATTTTGTAACTTTTTTTGTATTCTTCTAAGCGGCGTTTTGGATTTTTTTTTAATATCATAGGGAAACAAGGGACCACCAATGTACTTGTCCACGTTTTTTTCCCCGTGATAGTGATAGTTTTGAGGTTAAAAAAATAAGGTTATGAAGATCGCGAGCGTGAAAGTTGACGGATATTTTTTTAGAGTCATCAGGGAGAATTTCTTTTCAATCAACGGTTTCGGTTATGAAATTAAAAATAAATTGTGATAATCGCGGAAATAAAAAGTGACGGAATCTCTGATTATTTTTCATTCATGACTTTTGGTTAAAGTCATTTTTGAGATCGAGACTTTTTTCTAAAGATCGCGGATTGAAAAAACAGGTATGTGAGTATGAATATAGCTGCAAAATCAAAGTGGCATGTTTCCATTATCGTTTATTCGAGATTTTGGCATCCTTAAAAGTTCGTGGACGGTTTTTCATATCGGTTAAAATCCCTTGAAAACGTATTCGTGCGAAGACCCTTCACTCTCCCTTCAAAACTCACTCCTTATAAAAAATCCTCTTCACAAAAAACTCTTGCAAAAACTGAAACCCTTGTAATAACTCGTGCTTATAAAAATCTCTCTCAACAAAAAACTAGATACTTCTAAAAATCCACGGTTAATTAGAAAAAATTGTTTGAGTAAAAATTATTCACAATAATGCCTTAAATAAGCAACTCATTATAAAACATTATGAAAAACTATGTTTAAATGCAATTGACAGATAAAGTCAAACCCGTAAAAACCTGATTATTCAATTCTCGCAAAAGGTTCAATTTAAAGATTACAAAAAGTTGTTGAATAAACTATGAAAAAACAGCATAGATGCTGTAAAAGAGTTGAGACAAGTACATTTACCCCCGCCGAATAATAGTTCCGAGTGGCAAAAAATTAGGTCTAGACTCATAACATCACAAGATTTCAGAAAACTTCACAAAAAGTAATTAAATGAGTAGAAATTTTGAAATTATAAGTAGTCAAATACATCAAAACCAATTGACGAACCTCCTAATTACAAACAAAAAAACGGAGCGAAAAAAAAATTTCGGCCGGAGTATGTATTTTAGCATAATTCTTAACCTGTGTTGAGAATTCGGTACTTAAATTTAATTGAAAATATTATGCGGCAATAACAACAACATAAAATCTGAGTTCTTTCCGAGTCTTTAACGAAGAGAAGAATCCAGTACTCTTCATTGTGTTCACATGCTAGTTGAACGAACGTTTTTTTTTTTAAATACCGCTATTTTGGTTGTGGGAGGAGGAAAGTGCTTTAGCTGCGTCATTGCACCTATTATGCGGTAGTAGCTGCAGCAGGAAGTGACAGCAAACCCGTCATGTCATAGTTTTTCGAAGCACTGCCGCAGCACGCTGTAAGCAGTTATGGAATGTAGTGCTGAGTGCTCACAGCGCTGGCAGCAGGTTTTGGGATACAGCCTAACAATGGAGCACAGCATAACTTGTCGATAAGTCTCCGACTCTTTTCACTACGCGCTCTCTAGCAACAACTATCGATAACTCAGCGTTACAGAATCTCTCGTAGTGACACGGTCGTTCAATCAGCTAACAATATCTAACTATAACGAAAGTCGTGTATCCCGCTACTGGGCGAACAACTCTTCACGCACCTATCGGCCGTTGTTGGAATGAAAAATATCTCCTTTACTTAATTCATCTACACCCACCACGCCACCATTCACGAGCTTGCTCACCACTCTTCATTTATTACTGGTATCTGTCGATTCGTTGTTTCGTGTATTTTTGTTAGCCCGAGCGATTTCATCACTGCTTCACTACACCACGACGAATGCAAGAAAAATGAATTCTCAAACTGGTTTGGAATATAATCGAGGATGCTGGAAATTAGATAAACAAGCCAAAGGTATCTATACGTATTTTCCAGATTAATCTTTTACGATTTTAGTGTGGAGAGCTACCACTTTTCAAAAAATCTTCCACGCATCTATTCCTTGCAAAATTCACATCATGTTACCAGAATGTATGAGAAATGAATTCTCTTCTGGTACTAGAAAATTTCTATATTTAGGGTTTGTACGATTTGACGCCATTTCGTAATTCTCCGGATCAAATAAGTCACATACATCGATGTAGTGAACCCCTTGTAGACGATTTTTCGTGCTAGATAGGCCTTATTCCGATACACACTCAAAGTTATTGTTATTTCTAATTATCAAGAGACGCGGTAGCGGCTCGTATGTGAGTATACCCCACTATGGAAACGTAGTATTGGGAATTGCATGCAGTGAATATCGGTATACAATCTTAGTATGCATGATGTGATTCAAGCTTCTTGCGAGTGATGCTATTTTCGGACTATATAGCAGGGGCGCGTTCTGAGATTTTTACCCACGTACAGTTACAATATAGAAAGAGCTATTAATACCTATGAACTCTGAGTTACTAATACTTATGAACGCAAAAAGTTTGCACCACGAATCACCATATCAATACGCTAAGTGTGGGTAGAACTATATAGCGATTTGTTTTGCATTCACCGTAATTCTGCTGAAACATTCGAGCACGAAAAAACAGCATAGATGCTGTGAAAAAGTTGAGACAAGTACATTTACTCCCACCAAATAATAGTTCCAAGTGGCAAAAAATTAGGTCTAGACTCATACCAGAACGTACACAATGTTGTGTGTGTTTTTGCGGCAAAAAGGTTCTGATGTAATTATGATTAACCCTTTCAAACACGGTGGGAGTATAGAATCCCACCTTTTCCAAAACAATTTTCGGAGTAGTTGGCGTAGTTTTCATTCGATTTTCAAACTTTTTTTCATATTTTTATATCATATACATATTTACGAATCAAAATTGATGTGAAATGATTTGCAATAACTGGTGATTTTGATTGAACAAATGAACGAACGTCGAAAAATTATCATTTTATTGGTAAAAAATCATTATCTTGGACCGTCCTTGAAGTATTCATGCCCAAGTTGGTACTCGGAAGGCTTTCGGGGTCGCTGATAACGAATCTGCACTTGAAATTTGAAAATTAAAAATAGCGGATTCAATATGGTGGACCAAAAATGCAGTAATTCGTTTAACGAAAGTGCGAAAGCTGGTAGACAGGTTTTTACAGGTTCATTGATACCGAATTTGCACTCAAAATTTGAAAATGCGAAATGGTGGATGCAATATAGCGGACCAAAATACCAAACGTCGTCTAATAACCGTGAAAATTATCAGCGACTCCGAAAGCTACCAAAAACCAACTTTCGAACTCATCAAACGATTTTTGCATTTATGGCCAGCCATATTGGATTCCGCCATCTTCAATTTCCAATTTTTTAGTGCAGATTTGCAATCAGCGACCCCGTAAATACCCGAGTGCCAACTTTCCCTTTAATCAAACGAGTTTTGCATTTATGGTCTCTGCCATATTGAATCCGCCATCTTGAATTTCCAAATTTTGAGTGCGGATTTATATCAGCGATCCCGAAAATTCCGAAGTGCAAAAATTCGAGCTAACCGCACGTAAGGAAAATGTGTGCTTCAACGGGTTATGGAACGATGCTTTCTATGTTCTACAAGTCTAAAATTGACGCCTCAAAAGGTACAAAAAAATGTACCCTATTGAACACAGTTCCTGAGAACGTCACCGATCGCTAATACTTCTAGTTTCAAGGTTTCAGATTCACGGACGTGAAATCTGTCCGCAAATCCTTTGATTATTTGGTCATATCGGTGTACGAAACTTTTCTCGAATCGCCGGACGACGGTACTACGATATCCGTCTGGGAACTCATGTGTCGCATCTCTAGTCGCATACGGAGTGTTTTCGATAGTGTCAATATTATTTTTCTTGCCAGTTTAGGTCCTGCGATTTAGGTCATCACGTTATGATCAACTCTTTCATTTTAAAATCAATGCCCTTGATTTTTTGGTTGCCAACGAGTATTTCGATTGTTCCAAAATAAGTGGCTGATCTTCAAGCCATCTCTTTCAAAGAGATGACCCTAACGCTCCTTGAATAATCTAGTTACAAGATCGCAGAATCTGCCTAGGAATTCGTGTTACTGAAGCCTACTTCGTAAAAACGAAAAACAGGTTTCAAAATCTCCTTAACCGGTTGAGTGTTATTGTATCATATATGTACAAAAAAAAAGTCGGGCCCATTCTGGTTTTGTATCATATGTGTACATATTGAAATAACTTTTTCAATTTTCAACCGATTTGGACAAAAATTGGTATGCAATGGTTTCTTGGGTCACTGAGTCGATTTCTGAACTTAATTTCCACCTCACTACCCTTGGAAATGGGGAAAATCGAAAGTTGAGGGTGAAATTTTTCGTTTTTTCAATGGATTTTCATGCTATATGACATGAAAGTTTTTAGTTTTTTAGCAAACTGGACTCTTTCATCAAAATCAAACAAAATTCTTCTCAAAATCGATTGACAATTGATAAGTTATGTGAATTTGAACATTATACAATACCGATCAACTGACTATAGAGGACTCTCAATTAAAGAGTCCACTGTCCCAAAAAACTTGGAATTTCACGTCATGTAGCATGAAAACTTGCAAGTGAAAAATCTTAAAAGGTCACCCCCAACCCTTATTTTTCACCCCTTTGCAGAAAGCGAATTTTGATTCATTTCGTTAAAAGGTGCTCAAGAAAACATACAATTTTCATGTTATGTAGCATAAAAGATACCCATTGGAAAATCCAAAATTTTCACTCGCAACCTTTATTTTTCGCCCCGTTAGGGGTAGTGATATTTATTTTATTCAGATAAAAGATGTTCTGAAAAACTTGGAATTTTCATGTCATATAGCATGAAAATTTGTCATTGAAAAATCAAAAAATGTTCACATTCAACCCTCACTCCCACCCCTTTTTGAGGGTAGGTGGAAGCTTAGTTTGGGAATGGAATCAGCCTCGAAAGCCCTCAGAAATAAATTTGCGTGAATTTCGATAACATATCGGCTCGTACCATTTTTGGCACAAAAACTGGAAAAAAGCTCACCAGTCAACCGGTTAAAACACGATCAAATATAAAAATTATCAAAGATTTTCTCTCTCTAGTCACTCTAGGTCACTCTACGCATTAAATTTTTTTCTAACGGAGTGTCTAGTCATCCGGACACCGGACGAATTGATAGAAATTATTCGTCCGGACAGCATATAGGTTACGTTATTTCCTGCTATTGTAGTTATAAAAATTCATTCATTTTTCATCCATCAAGAATCGTTGAGAATCGTTTTCCCGGACAAATTACATGCGATTACTCGTCCAGATATAGACGAAAGTTATTATAAATTGTATTATTCGTCTGGACATTTAAAGCTGCGAATTTTCTGATTGGAGAGAGTTTCAATATACCATTATACTGTACAAAAATTAATTGGAAACAATATAACCTCAGTCTCGACGAATTTCCCGACGAATACCAGTTGCGTATTCATCCGGTATCCGGACGACTAGACACAGCCTTTTTCTAAAAAAGTATTCGTGTTAAATCAAACTTATACTTACTAGGGTGGTTAAAAAAAAATCGATATTTTTTTTTTTCCCAATGGGTACGTTTCGATAGTTGCAGTAAGGTAAAAAAAAGAAGCCTGTCAAAATTTGAGCCCTTAAAAAAATTTTTAGAGGTTGCTCATCGCTATTTTGTATTTCCCATTTAAATAACACGGGAAAGACATCGCTTGCTGCTTCTGAATTTTATACCTCGCCAACGCGTGATCGTAGCATAATGCCACAGGCGGGTTTTTGTAGGGATTCAAACGCACCATCAAAAAGATCTCTTATCGTTTTACGATAAATCAACTCTTTCGGAAAATATTTATGGTTAAAGTTGACTTAGTAGTCAATTTTAAGATTTTTTCTCTTTTCCGGCGAAACTATAGAACTAATCACAAAATTTTATGGGACTTTTCTTGTAAATCATGTGCATTTCTATAAAATCAAGTTCGTAGATAATTGAAAAATCGAATTGCTGCATTACGAGCTCATTCCTTAAAGGAAAATTGCGATTTCCGTCAAACGAACCGTTCTATTAACTAAAAATTTCAATAAATAGACTCCAATTTTCATTGAGTTGCTATATGTAATGTTTATTGTTAATGAAACTTTTAAAACATATCGGATTTTTTCACATTTTGTTGATAGTTTTTCCTGCAGCATTCAATTTTTTTTTAATTAAAAAATAAAAAGGTGGAAACGTTGAAAAGTATTTCAAATTTGGGTGAATATTTACAATTCGTTCTGACAGGATTAGGCAAGCGGCGACGGTGTTCTTCTACTACTTGTGAAATATATCACAGTTGTTCCACGCTACTGCATTGAGCAATGTCGTTCAATACCCCTTAAATTTGTAAAAATCGAAAATTTTCTTATTACTTTCATGATTAGATCACAGTGATAGATCTATCTCGAGAAAGTCATAAAGCAAATCGAAATTTTCACAAAGTTACTTTTGATTGCTTATTTATAGTACAAAAAAGTTATCGACTTTATTTTTACTCATTGATTACTCTCCAAATTCACTTTTAATATCGAATTCTAATATTCGATTTGCCGAACGACTTCCTTCATGTGGATATAGCACTGTGATCTAACCATGAGAGTTATCAGGGGAATGTGGATTTTTTTAAAAATCCAAGTGTTGTTAGTGATGTTGCCGAACGTGGAATTGCCTTAATAGAGGGGTACAATAATTGCCAAACGAAGAATGAGGAACAATTCCAATACATAGTAAAAGTCGTACAAGCACATCGTTGATGTCTTCCGGATTGTAAAAAAAAAAATCTGAAATAGAGATCCATTTTTTCATACCGAGTATATTTTTTTCGATTGTCGTACGCCGGTTGTTTTTACGAGCTACACTCTGACTGCACAATCATTACTGTTATTTCATTTTTCAAACTTGAAAAAAAGCATTAAGAATTACGTTGTAACTTAATAAAGATTGGACTCTTTTTATTGAAATTTTTAGTTAATAGAACGGTTTGTTTGACGGAAATCGCAATTTTCCTTTAAGGAATGAGCTCGTAATGCAGCAATTCGATTTTTCAATTATCTACGAACTTGATTTTATAGAAATGCACATGATTTACAAGAAAAGTCCCATAAAATTTTGTGATGAGTTCGATAGTTTCGCCGGAAAAGAGAAAAAATCTTAAAATTGACTACTAAGTCAACTTTAACCATAAATATTTTCCGAAAGAGTTGATTTATCGTAAAACGATAAGAGATCTTTTTGATGGTGCGTTTGAATCCCTACAAAAACCCGCCTGTGGCATTATGCTACGATCACGCGTTGGCGAGGTATAAAATTCAGAAGCAGCAAGCGATGTCTTTCCCGTGTTATTTAAATGGGAAATACAAAATAGCGATAAGCAACCTCTAAAAAATTTTTTTAAGGGCTCAAATTTTGACAGGCTTCTTTTTTTACCTTATTTCAACTATCGAAACGGACCCATTGGGAAAAAAAAATATCGATTTTTTTTGAACCACCCTAATACTTACTCATCATGAGTCCAAACGCTCGGAAACGTAAACGAGACCACGAATCCAAAAAGGCTTTCGCACATCGCTGTGCCAATGCTTTTGAGATTGTTAATCATGGTCATCTAGCTAAAAGCTGAATGTCCTTCCTTGTCCGTCTCGATCGTTCCATCTCCCGAAAGCTCTCATCGTAACGAAAATGCGATTTCTCAAGTTTCGTCAATTAAACCGACCACAACATCACATTTCCAAATTGATAATGATGGACTCTCTCGCTGTGAGCCGAGCCATCGTCGAGTGAGACAATCGCGTGCTAACGAAGAAAGTAATGACGCAAATTATGATTTGAAATTTTCGATTCGAAGTTTTTCTGCGATTGGGTCCAATTCATGAAACTCTGCAGTAAATAACAATGCGAACCCTCGTTTCTCCTTCTACGAGCCAATTGCGTCGACGAGTACTCAAATGAAAAATGATTCTGATTGTGATTTTGAGCCTTTTCTGGTAAAAGACGAAAAATCGGTGACAACCACAATAGCGATGCAGAAATAAACGGAGATGATTATAATGCTGCCCTAGTAGGCCAGGAAACAAAGCTACAAAATCATCAGATTTCGACAAAAGTACTAACAGGTAACCGCGAGTGCCATCACACGCGGAAAGGTCCTCTGATGTTAACTGCATAGTTTTGGACACGAGATTCCGAGTATCAAGAGACTCGGTAGAGTCTCGGGACACGTACATTGACAGCTCTGTCGTCTGCTGGCCCGAGCTCGCCGAGACTATACTTTCTCTGAATAAACCGATTCGCGGTGGTGGGGGTAAAATTGGCATGTCATTTTATTGAATTACGAAGCTCAGAAACAATTGAGGAATTTAAAAATTGAACTTCTAGCTAATTAAGAAATTCTCTTTCGATTGCGCCCAAAATCAGCATGATCGGTCGCGTAATTGCTGAGAAAAAACTTTGCACGGGCTCAAGATTATGCAAAAGTTACTAACACATAAAAGATTTCACGTGTCTGTATACAACACCATCAAAGGCCCCTTGATGCCAGCTATAACCCATTTTCATGAAAGCCAGTGTCCCGTGACAGCTGCAGAGAGAGCAATGACTACTACGTTCACACGGAACTCTTATTCCGGATTAATTAATCAGGTTTATTATACCCGATATATATATATACACACCCCATTATAACCAAATCGGAATAAGAGTGCCGTCAGGGAGACTAGAGAGAAGGAGTGGACACACCGTGCTTTGGAAATGTACACGAAATCCCAGCCTGATGCGGTGGCGCTGTATGCACAAAGATCCTATTACATCAGACATACCGTTTCTACTAATTCCCTAACTTCACTTCTAAAAATGTGTGTCCTATTATTTTGACGGGAGTTCACGTGTAGAATTTTTTTCTATTTATTAATGTGTTGTGCTCCAATTTTGGAAAAAAAGATTTACTTTTCCTCAATCTTATAAATGTTGTTCTTATTTTTTTCATACTGATGAATAAGCAATAATAATAAGTGACTCGGGCTGAAACATCGTTAATATCACAAGCATATGTATTTTATGGTGATACATTATTTTATTTTCTTATGAATTTTGGTCACACATGAATTATAGGAATAAAGGTTTATTTTAAAACATCGTAAAAGCCGGTACTCATGTTATCTTTTCCTTTCAGAAATGAAATCAGTACTTTATCGTTCTCGCTGTAGAGTAATTTCGTCGCGTTCTCATACATTTCTCGTGATTCAAGATTATAATTACGCCAGAAAATGATGCTCCACGTTCGAATTGTTCAGACGGTTCGCAAAAATTCAACTTTTGGAATACAACACGAAAACACTTTTCCTTCACTAACTCCCACAGTCTTTATAACCTCCAATATACCACGTTTATTGGAGTTGTTGATTTTTACTTCTGTTGCGCACGCGCGAAACGGTCATTTTCACAGTATGGAATAATTCTATTACTATATTTATAAGATCTTTACACCTGGTGGCAAAAATGAGAACTCAGTCAAGACGGGATTTTGAGGACGCCATTACTACTTATTCTCCTATGCTGTGTCCACTCCTTACCTCTAGTCTCCCTGAGTGCCGTGTAAGCGTAGTGTATGACGTCTACACAGTGAAACGGTTATTAACGGAGTTTTGACATAATCAAGTGCATGACGTCCGAAAAATTTCGATTAATGGATTTAATAAAAATATTCAACGGGGATTCTGAGTGAAGTTCTGTAATGATAAAGTGCGAGATTAGCGAGGATTTTTCCATGAAATTAGCGTAGTGCATAGATCATGATCAGGAACTCGCCAAGTACTTCGTTCAGAATTTTTTTACAATCTAATTTTTTTACGTTTGCAATTTGGTTGGTGACATAGTTGAATTTCCGAACTTTATTATTTTTTCTATCAACATCAAACCGTATTTGAAAATTTATTGAAACGCAGTAAAGCTTCCCGTATTTGGCCACGTATATTTCAACAGATCTTAACTTATTTTGTAACTTTTTTTGTATTCTTCCAAGCGGCGTTTTGGATTTTTTTTTAATATCATAGGGAAACAAGGGACCACCAATGTACTTGTCCACGTTTTTTCCTCGTGATGGGATTTTTGCGATTTCTTGTTTGTTATAAACAGATTAGTGAAAAAACGCACGTTTTTTGGTTTTTTGCTCATAAAACGAAAACCAATGTAGCTATAGAAAAGCAACCGCAGGACGAGATGTAGAGAATTAAAATGCGAACAGAATGAGCCTTGGAACGACCCGATTGGTTAATAATTAACGGAGAAAATTAAAAACAAACACAAAAAACAAAAAAATGGCGTTTTTTCAAAAATTTTTATCGTCACTATTTTTAAAGTTGCATCTTTTTTTTGCACGATTATAGGTATTGATAGATACTTCTTCTGTGAAAAATCCAGGTGCTTTCGGATAAACAGTTATTTAGTTATGGCACTCAGAAGTCAAGAGCGCCATTTTTTTCAGCAAGGCTGGATGCTCTGGAAGTCATCCAATTTCAATATATCAAACCGATTTTTAAAGTAGAAGTGTTCAGCTACGAAACGTCAATCTTCGTTTTTCGTCCGAATGTTGAAAAATATGTGAAAATTAGGCGCGAACATGAGCAAAAATGGCTGAGCGCGTGAAAGTGGTTGAGTAGTGGGGGTTAAACAGCAGCCGCGGGGAAGGCGATATAGTAATTTCATTTAATTGAGCCGCTACTGCGTCTCTTGATAGGACCGCGCTCGACGCAAGCTATGTAAGTTCACATTGTGAACTTACATAGCTTATAAACGCTCCTATATATACTATAAATAGGAGCGCTCCTATATACACTACCGT
>JBBLXU010003914.1:0-10017 GCA_037893425.1 Campoplex nolae
GATCGGACCTCCGAACGACAAGTCTATATGAGTAACAAATTAAGTTCGTTATCTATTTTTTGATATGAAATAAATTTGCTGAAAAATCTTCGAAAATTAAGTCATATACCTAATATATTTTCCTTTGATTTTTATGCATACATAAAATAAATAAAATTATAATTTCAACCTCAATATCAACCTCGGAAATTCACATATTACTCATCCTACCAGTTCGACGGCTGAGGAGAACAACATCGTATCCCAAATTTTGGTTCAACAACATTCCATCTCAACATTCAGTTGAACAACATCGTATTCCAGAATTCAGTTTAACAATATCGTATTTCAATATCTAATTCAAAAACATCGTATCTCAAGATTCGCTCCAACAAGATCGTTATTCAAAATTTTATTCAACAACATCGTAGCTCAGATCAAAATTTTATTCACAATATTTTCGGAGCCTACGGCCCTGATGAACACATTAATAACATTCGGAAATTTAACTCTGTTCGAGTTTACGTACAATAAATAATGGGGAATTCGAAAACAACTAATTATATCAACAATCAAAGTTTTTAAATATAATTATGATATGATTTTGCGCTCACTGATGATATTATGCGGAGACACTGTTGCCTTACTTGTGAAGAAAAAATCTTTCGTTTTTTTGACTACATTAGACTACGGTAGAACTCTTGAGCATCTTTCGGAATTACATTTTTATCACAAAGATAAGCCAAGTCGGCTTTTTTTGCCTCATCCAATTTTCGTTTTTCGAAATAAGCTCTCTCGAGCGTATGATTTTTCCAAGTGTTGGAAAATTTCGACAGATTGATGTTCCGCGGTGCTTCAAGATAGTCATATTCAAATTGGACGCAATCGCTTCCCAACATCGTGGATATTTCTTTGACTTTCGAGATCTGCATTGATTGGCTTGACTCGTCCTTTTTCCAATTTTGTTGATTGGCGAGATTCGAAAAATCAAAGAAGTTTTCATTTGTCATTTCATGTACATTGTACAGAGGCGATTTTTTTTTTGCGGCGATCATGATTTCACACCACTGCTGTTGCGTATAGACCGTTTTGTGACGGCTAGCAGTTTCGATGGCTGCGTGCATTGCGTCGCCCTCTGATTGTGTGTGTCCTTTCTCTAAAAATCGATGAGTTATTTTGACATTGAAAACTTTTTCAGCGAGGGCATAGGTTCCAAAAACCATTCTGTTTCGATTTTGTCCTCCACAGTTGTCACTATAAAATATTATTTCTCTGCATCCTTTTTCGCACACATTTTTGATGAACTGCCACAAACAGCTAGATATTTCATTTGCTCTTCTTTTTGCAATTGTTTCGTTCCATACGAAACAATATCCTTCTTTTGATTCTATGCTGAATACCGTAAAATTGTATACGGCGAGTTTGCGGCGGTAATACAGTACCGATGTTTCTGCTTTTGGCGTAGATAAAACCTTCTGTAAATCGAAACATGCGATGCATAACGAGCTATCTTTAGAGGCATTGGTTTTGTCAACTTCTTTCAATTTTCTAACTATTGTTTTATTTGTTTGATGAATTTTGTAATTCTCCTCCAATTTGGCTTTTTCTATCGTTGTTGACAGCTCATATTCCGTGCAAATATCACATTGATCCTTCTTCGGAACATGGAACCTCAAATTATAGGAATAATTGAAAATATGCCTGTATTGATGCTCAGAAGCAACTTCCGTTTTGTCTCTCAACTGCATCCACTCTTTGTACAGTCTATACATCGCAGCCAAGTTCAATCCTTGTTGGAGATATTGAGCTTCTGTACTTTTGCGACAATAGTGGGACTCTACCCGGGGAAAAAGCTCGATGTGATCTTTAACGCTTTGGGTAATCGTTTCAGAAATGCGGTTTGGTCGATTCCCATGATGCCCGCGGAGATCTTGCGTTATAGAAACGCTGGAAGATGTCATTTGTTTTCGTTTTACTGTACGGATCCATTGTTCCGTAATACCTATCCAAGTAAAAAGTTCCAAAATATATATTGGAAAATCATGTATGCCTTCAATTTTATTGTATGAAAATAATAGTACTTGGTGATGATAAAAAATTTAGGAAATATGTGGTCATCCTTATGACGTTGAAAATTCAATATGCAGTGATTGAATGATCGAAAAAATTTTGAACGATTGTTAAGCAAATAGTTAAATGATTATTATCGCTGTATGAAATAAAACAAAAAAATCAATAAATCCAAAAACCGTTATATTCGAGTACTGTGACGACTTTTTCCAACGGTCGCACAAAATATTCCGATCTCGATAATTCCTTGGACGCCAGCCTAAGATGACCTTAGACAAATTTTATTCGAAATTATCGAGAACGAATATAAGGGTTTCCCGGTCGTAGCTGTAGTTTAAAACCAAGTTGGTAGAGGGGCGTGTCTAGGCAAATTGACAAAATAATCACTCTTTACTCATTCGAAAATCCGGAATTACAATTGGAATTTATTTAATAAAAAAAACAATAATGAAAATATTTTTTCCGGAAAATTGATAAAATAAATTACAAATATTATAATATAAATTAAAGAATAATTTCAAGTTAATTTTCGATAACAAAATTATTTTACAATAAAATTCTGTTAACCGTCGACAAATCGTTTTACAAAGTATTCGGCTCGATCGCCCACGATACACAATTTCGTAACATTAAGGATTTCGCCATTAACGCACTTTAAAGATATGTGACCCGATCGATACCGACAATTATATAACAAAAATTACTAAATCTATGGATCTCGAGATTGAACAAAATTGTAATAGAATTCCTCTCGGCAATTCAAATTTATTAAACGACAACGACAAATCGCGAGAGATAAAAATCGCGAGACAAGGCGTAACCAGGATTTTCCAAACGCGTGCGTACCCCGAAACAAGATCGCTCGTTAAACACCAAAATTCTTTCAAAAAGATACTCGCGAGTAATGCATTACGAAATATCATAAAACGACAATAAGAGCGAAACGACGGCTCACCACTACAGTTTCCGTAGGACGAGATCCGGAAAAGACCACGGAAAATCTCTCCATCGATATTCTGGCGGCGTCGGATTTTTGATCAGGAACGGCAACGGCCCGAGAAAAGACATCCTCCGTCATTGCTGCCCAAAACTCGAGTCCTCGATCATTGTCGCGAGAGCAAGTACGCGGACTAGGGTCCTAACCCCCACCCTTAGCCTACTCGCGAGAATCGCAACCGTTTGTTCTAGAATTTTCGAGAGTTTTCAAGAACCTTCTCTCGCCGACCTGACCTCAACGTATTATTTTGAATTCCGACGATATGCTGAGCCGATACGTTTGATATTATGCTGAGCGGTAATTTCGATGTTTTGTTGAGCGGTATTTTCGATGTTTTGACACGATGAAATTGTGCCTTCGGCTTCCAACGAGAATATGGCGATCTCTAGATGCTGATGGACGCATCCTGAGGTTAGACAGCTGAGGGTGAGGGCATGGAGTTAGCGACCCACGCGTAATGACCTTCAACAGCGAAACTCGAAATTTGAATTTCCCTCTGCTCTCCGACTCGATGACGTTTCGGTATCCCCTCTCTGAATCGCCTAAGCCTTCCTTGACTCGAAATTATCGTGGATAACCGCCGCTCGCTCGTACAATAATAAAAATAAATCAAAACAAATTAATATTCGGTAAATACGCTCGCATTTGGCCCTTCTGGATTTGCTCGAGAGAAATTCTTCGATGCCGAAGAACGCTCCTTTCTCGTGCCGTGCCAATTTTTAATCATTTTGTGACGTGGGCAAAATTACCACGTCACAGTACATAAGAGTGCGGACGGCTCGTGCTCATTTAATCTTTAATACTTGGTGTCGAACCGCTACTGCGGCTTTTGATATTTATTTGTTGATTCTCTAAAATAATATTCAATTTTATTTATCCTTGGGATTTCGTGTTTTTTACTTCCCAGCAGTCACTTATTGAAACATTAAAACGCTATTTATTAAAAGGCTTAGGAATTTTGTATAAATGATGTTGAATTTTTTTTACAAAGGCATTCGCAATGTTGCATACATTTTTTCAAAATTAAAAAAATATCAGAATATAATAGTATGTATTTGAAAAAGTCACCAAACTCATTTAAAAAAAATACTCTGATTATTAGTCAGTGAATAGTTTAATTAAAAATTGTGTCAATAACTTTTTAGATTTATTGTTATCCAACAACAATGATCATGAAGAATTTTAAATTGAATACTACGCGGAAAATTTTTCGATTTATTGGCTGAAACAACTTCATAACATTTTAACTTTCAACTTTATAAAATTTATATACCTAAGGTTCCTGTGAACATGGATCTGCAGACTTTAACGATATCTTGGTCGACAGGCAGCAAATACTCGGTGTGCAAACGTTTTTTTAATATTGATCCATCGTCTTTTTCGCTCTCCTTAGTACCATAACGTATGAATCGAGCGATGTAATCCCACTGTCTCGTGTGATCTGCCAATGCCCAAAAGTCAATGAAAACAATTTTCCTTTCATTTTCGTTAATTTTTTCGTGGCATTTAAATCGGCAGCTTTTTTCACAGCCGCTTTCCATTATCTTCGGTAATAGTTGTTTTCCTCTTAGTGAAACCCCACTTTGACCAGCATTTTTGGCCCTTTTTGCAGTGCTGTTTTTCCATTTTGATGAATTTGAAGCTCGCTTTCGAGACTTTTTAGGTTGTTCAATCATCGGTTCAACTGTATTATTCACAGATAAATTCTTTTGGGAGACATTTTTGTTCGCGACGACCGTTTCATCATTTTTTAAATTTGCGGAATTACGAGCATTGGAACGATTATTGTCGTTGGAGTCCACAGAACAGATAGCTTCATCATGGCCAAGCATAAGGATAGTGGGTATTTTTTGAGGTTCGATTACTTTTTTTTTTCCGACGATGAAGATTCATTACAATCCCTCAGTTCCATTATATCTATGAGGAAAACGGTCACTTACATGTGAATTATGTAGTGGGTCTTTCCGTTGCGGGACTAATTAATATTGAGGTAGTTATAAAAAATATTTACATTTATTTTTCGTGGTAGGAAAATTTTAATTTTTTGCTTTCGGAGCAGAAACTGTTTGTGCTCTATGAAAATATGATTTGTTAATAGTTCGGACACTAAAAAAATTGCAACTACTGCCTCAAGTAATGTTTTCGTAACTTTTTTCTCATTTTCGACTAAAATTTACCTCATAACAAGGGGTATGAGTATTTACTTCAAACTTTGATATTTCGAAAAGCTTTTTCAACAAGCTGGAGTGATTGCGATAAATTCACTATAACAATGAATAATTTTTCTATGAATTAGAAAACACATATTCCACCTACATATTTCTCCTTGCAAAAAAATTTTGACAGGAGTCTTTTAGTATGTCAAAATAAATCTGCAACGTTTTATTTTTTTGAAAATCATCAATATCTATAAACCAATAGAACAGTTACTATAATCAAAAAAATGTCTCATACCTGGTGCAGGCTCAAAAAAACTTCTATCATCGATATTGACAACACCAACTTCAACATGTTGCATCAATGAAGCGCGATAATTTTCTTGCCAATGTTCGAAATCTAGGGGGAAAAAATCGGAAATATTCGTATTCGAAGTTAATGCAAAACAACAAGAGCTAACTAGAGACGCGGCAGTGCATCGCTTCGCTTAACGCGAAATGTTGCAAAGATATTTTTTGAATGGTGGACATGTTCCACCGCGTATCTATACTCCTTTTTCGGCTTTTTTTGGAATCAATGGAATAAAATTCTTGAATTCACTTACAGTCTCCATCCATAATCACGATATTCTATTACTGTATACTATCACCTTCAAATTCTTGAGTATATCATTTACTGAACGAATAAAGACGAAAGTCAGTAAAAGGTGAAATTTGGTTCATGTGACAGATGAGTAAAATGTTTTCTAGTCTCTCCGCAAATTTCAACTTTCATTTCTTTTTAAATTTCATCGTAAATTGAACTTAGGAAGCTGGGACTGACGGCTCTTTCAAATTTTAGTTCCAAGCCTTTATGTATGAAAAATAAAGTGAAAGTTCCAACAAAATTAAGCTTCGGACCCTTTTACCCCTTATTTCCTTGTAGACACCCGTGATTTTGCACTAGCAACGATAATGTTACATTAAATTTATGATCGTGACGAAGACGAAAAATTATGCAACTATCATCCCTATAAATTTAGGTCATTCAATGGCTACCAAGAAATGTTTTTTTTTTCTTTTATCACCACTGACAGAATCATTGCACTTTCCTTACTCTCGTTATAATTATTTTGATAATATTTCATCGCGAAAGACTATTTCATATTCCAGGGAAAACTTTTTCGAATGAACGAAGTTCAATGTTTGCATTCAATACTATAACACAGTTTTTTATTTGAAAAAGTCCAACTACAAAAATTATTTTAAACTGAATAAAAAATTAATGTGAGGAATGAGCCGCTCCTTGAAAAGTTGTGTGTTGAATATTAATCGGTAATTAATCTTATCGAATACTGAGTAGGGCATCAAAATGTAATACACCTGACATCGGAGGTCGACAAGTACATTGACAGCTCTGTCGTCTGCTGGCCCGAGGCTCGCCGAGACTATACTATCCCTGAATCAAGTACATTTCGGTAAATTTGTTTTTTGTTCGAATTAGCATTTTCCATAAGAAGTTACGAGCCGGACAAGTATTTTAACACGTATTTAAATATAATTTTGAAATATTCAAATTAAATGATTTTTAATACTTCGATGTTAATAAATATCTTCTGAATCACCAATAAATACGTCTTCGTATTGATATAATAAATTTTACTGCTGCGCGTAACTTGAATGGAAATCTTTCTATTCATTTTTCAGAAAAATAATTCATCCAAAACACCAATTATACGTGGTTTCGTTCTTGTCTTAATAACGTTAATTTTTTAATGTTTCAATTATTCTTGTCATTTTCTGTTGGAAATTAATTCAGAGTAACGTTTATTATGAAATCAGATTTTTCCTACGGATACTTCATGATCTATAGAGACGGTTGCTCCCCGGGATATGAATAAAAAATGGATTGACGATTTTTTGAATTTTTCCAAGTAAGGTTTTGGATTTTTTAAAATAATTTTCTGATATCCTCGGGAAACGAGGGACCATCAACGTACTTGTCCAGGTTTTCTTTCCCTAGGAGGGGATTTCGCGATTTGATCATATTTAATGGAATGATCATCAGTTTCTTTTACGAAGATTGATGAACAATTCCGAAAACCATGGGCTTATCAGGGCCGTAAACTTCAAAAATGTTGTGAAAAAAATTTTCATCTGAGATACGTTGTTTTTGAATCAAATTTTGAACAACGATCTTGTTGGAGCGAATCTTGAGATACGATGTTTTTGAATTAGATATTGAAATACGATATTGTTGAACTGAATTCTGGAATACGATGTTGTTGAACTAAATGCTGAGATGGAATGTTGTTGAACCAAATTTTGGGATACGATGTTGTTCTCCTCAGCCGTCGAGTTGTATAACATTGTAGTCATCATTTATATGCAATAAACTTTTGAAATTTATAAATATATTGTAGCATTAATAACTTGCAAATCTTTCATAAGAATTTTGTTAAGAAGACGATTCATTTTTATATAGATTGAAAAATGAAGAAGATTAAAGATATAAGATCTTTCTTTAAAACTACGATTCCTACTCCCGAAGAGCTAACAGGCAACGCTACCGACATGACTAAAAGAAGTACAACGATTACATCTACGGAATGCTACCCAACAACAAATTCTTCTTGTCCATCACCAACAACATCAGCAACAGACGCGAACTTTCCAGGCGACAAAGATGAGACGAAAATTGTTGAAGAAATAATTCACTCAGATTTGGGGTGTCTAGAGATTGGTCCATCACGACCTAAAATTAATTTCCCAAAAACTCGTTCTGGAGATAAGCATCGAGCATTTTCCTCAAAATATTACGAAAGGTACACATGGCTCGAATATAGTTTGAAACGGGACAAAGTATTCTGCTTTGTTTGCAGACAATTTTCGACGGGAAATGTACGCGATCAGAATGAAAAATTTATTGACAGCGGATTCAATAAGTGGAAAAAAATCGGGGAGGCCCTCGAGAAACACGAGAAATCAGTCTCACATAAACAATGCGCTACAACATACGTTTCCTACAACCACTCTATTGCAACCGGAAGTGTGCATGAGAAACTTGTTTCACAGCATACAGAGGAAGTAGTTCAGAATAGAGAATATTTGATGAAGTTGATTGAAATTATATTATGTTTGGTTCTCCACGGTCTTTCTTTAAGGGGTCACCGTGAAAATCCAACTTCAAAAAATAAGGGGAATTTTTTGGAAATATCTGAACTTTTTGCTCGATACGATGAAAACTTTTCTAAGTATTTGGATAACCATACGAGTTACTGTAGCCCCAAAGTTCAAAATGAAATTATTGATACGATAGCTCATCTTACTCTCCAAGAAATAGTGGCGGAAGTGTGTGCATGTGGATTTTTTTCATTGATGGTAGACGAAGCTAGATGTTACAAAGAAGAACAATTGTCAGTGGTCATCAGATATGTAAAAAACTTGAACGTGGAAGAAAGATTCATCGGTTTTCTAAATTGTTCTACCTCTAGAGATGCGGAAGAATTGGAAATATTAATCGTGGCCTTTCTAAAAAAAGTGCAATTTGGCAAACGTACCAATAATAGCTCAGTCATACGATGGAGCCAGTGTCATGGCAGAAAAGAATCGAGGTCTTCAAGCAAAAATAAAAGAAACCCATCCTCAAGCAATCTATATACACTGCTTGGCGCATCAGCTTAACTTAGTGGTTGTAGATACATGTTCAAAGATTTCCTCAGCATCATCATTTTTTAACACTCTTGAAGCTTTATATCAAGAGACTCGGTAGAGTCTCGGGACAAGTACATTGACAGCTTGTCGTCTGCTGGCCCGAGGCTCGCCGAGACTATACTTTCTCGATACAAAACTTTTCGCGGTGGTCGGGGTAAAATTGGCATGTCATTTTATTGAATTACGAAGCTCAGAAGCAATTGAGGAACTTAAAAATTGAACTTTTAGCTAATTAAGAAATTCTCTTTTGATTGGGCCCAAAATCAGCATGATCGGTCGCGTAATTGCTGAGAAAAAACTTTGATGATTGTGTTACGTCCTAGCCTTACGCTAAGACCCCCCCATAAATTTTTCATTGCACCTCATACAAAACGTATCATCAGACGGTACACTTTTATAAAACTACATCATCATTCGTCGATAACTAATGATAAGCAAATATTCGAGTATATACGATTGTTCAATCGTACATACTCTCAAATATAACATAAATCTTAAAACAAAACTTCCTCCTAAACATTCGATACCCATAACCATTTTTACAACGCTTTCTAATCCTTAGAACAACTACCGAGCTGCACATGTGCACTAGACGACTCGACTTTCAGTCGCCACAAAAATCCTCTACATGATTCCGATGGGAACCGTCTAAGGACTTTCCCAGACTACCCTTAATCCTCAAATTTATTACATCCGCGACATTTCCCACATCTCTTCAAAATCTCGACAAAATCCGAACAGAGCAATAGAAACTCACTCTCAAATTTACATTTTCCAGAACTCTACAAAAACCAGAAACATTTGGCAAAACTCACATTTCTCACGCTTTCCAAACGCATGCTCCAATTTCAAGTGGAACACGTGCCTATCTTAGAATTTCCGCCCAACGCACTTTACTTAATTCTAAGAAATCTCAAGCAACTTTTTCTCCAATCATATCTCCGGAAAAGTCTCCCCTATATCCACATCCAATCACTAAATTAGGTCATTCACTTTATGACCTATTACCCAATCCAAACTAAAAACCGTAAAGAACAACTCCCCTCTACAGCATCCTACCCCCAAAAATGCATCCTCATCTCTAACTCCAATTAGACTAACAACTTAGTGAATACTACTCAG
>JBBLXU010003915.1:0-17786 GCA_037893425.1 Campoplex nolae
GTAGAAAATGTCAGTAGAATCTTCATCCAATTTTTTTATTTCTTTAAGAGATTTTAATCTCCGAGATCTTATCATATTTATATTTACCCACCTAACAGTGGTTGAAGGATCTGTACCGTATAAAGGAAAACCCAGAAGAGTATCAGCGGCTTCGGGGGCACCGCATTCTCTATTGCACAACATACGTAAAGCTACATTCCAAAGACGACTTGCTAATGATTTTGTCGAACTTATTCCTTCAAAAATTTCGGTACCATAACTTTTCTCAGCTTTTGATATGTACTTGGTACAATACATTGTCAACACGGAAGATTTTTCTCCAACAAACTGTAAATCCATGTTGCCTTCCCACGCTGTGAGAATTGCAGGGTTATAATCATTAATGTTTTTTTCTTTCTCAGACCTTGGAAGATCGTACAATCTGCTTCTGGTTTTCAATTGCCTTCTCCCAGCTACAGCGATAGGAACATTTCTCATAATGAAAGTGTTGCTAACAGGCCGAGGAAAACCAAAACGGCAAACCCGAATAGTACGGTTTTTTATTTTTTTGGACCGCAAGCAATAACTGTTATGATAATGAGTTTGATGGGTAGTAACTCTACGGTACAATGTCGGCGACTGATCTTTCTCAGGTAATCGGCAAGTTACGTATTTCGAAATAAAATTGGCAACATCTTCATTTGACGATTCACCAAGAATCGGTGCGTCCTTCACCCATATTAATAAATGAAAATGTTGAGTACCTCTAGTTTGGTATTCACGTCTCCAAAAATAATGAATCACTTTTCCGATAGGGTTAGATTTCGAGCATATAAAGTCTAACATCGCTTTAAATTTATGATCCATGAATCTTGACACAGATACAGGATCTGAAGCAATTAGCGCATTGGCCGATGCGTTCACCATAGCAGGATTCATATCGCGTAGATATTGTATCAAATCTGACCACAAATATTCACTGGGGCTCAAGGTAAGAAACCACGTAGCTGGACCATAGTGCTGAATCATACAGTTCAAGATTGATCTAGGAATTCGCCAATATTGTTCCGTGTTGCGAAGCCTCGCAAATATGGTATTCAAATTCCCTTCGAGCTCCCCTTTATCTAATTGTTGTAAATACCTACCGGCTGTGTATATTGAATCAGCAACATTCATCTTATGAAATATCCCACTCCTTAACTGACGAATATTATTGTTGTTTAATAAAAAGAATAAGTACTGCTGATTTAGGCGAAACCGGGGATGCTTAGACATAAGTCTTGACTTGATATATTCAAACTCAGTTAGTCGAACCACCCTCTCTTGATGTTGTCCGTTAATACCGTAGGGGTACAAATCCGGGAAACATTTCAAGTCCAAGGCCTTATGATGAAAATCGAGTGCCAAATCTTCTACTTTCAATATTTGATAAAGTTCTGTAGCTGATTTATTTTCTTTTTCGTTATACATTGGGTGGATAGTGAATTGCTCATAGATAGCATCAGACTGAGATACTTGAGTTAGCAACGCTTTAGGCTTCGTAAGATCTTTGGTATTTTCGTGATTGCATTGTTTCATTTCTTGTAACGTTTCGGTCGTTTCAAATTTTCCGTTATCTTCATTAGTTTTGTTACTTATTTGAATCTCTTCATCAATTTGGTCATTTATTCCATCTCTACGTTCACTTTCATCATGAGGCACGTTTTCTTCAACTTGAAATTCAACATCCGTTGAATTATCCAAAAGAGCATCTGGGGACGTTGGTAACTCGATTTCGTAGTACAAAGGATTTAATTTTTTAAGCTCTACGAGGACATTATAAACCTTAGTTACGTCAACTAAATTTTCCCATACAATCTTAGCTTTTGTGGGTATTCCACGAACTAAAATGTATAATTCATGTTCTAAATTAAGTGCTTGTGTTGAAGGACAAATTTTTTTAATCGTTTCTTCGATAGGTAATGGCAAATGAAAGGTTCTCCCTACCACTTTTTTATTCATGGCCCTGTGAGGCATATTTTTATTCATGACTGCACCCATCTTTTGAATGACTTGGAATGCTTTAGCTCTCTGGATGAGTAGTTTCTCATAATCATTAAGATCCGACATTATTTTAGGAACCTCCCCCGCATCAAGATTGTTTAAAATACAAGTCGGTGGTAATTTCCCCGACCGGAATTTATTGAGACAATAATTACAAACGTATTCATTATCCGTTTCTTTATTATGCACGTACTCGATCAAATCGTTCCAAAATGGAGATGTTATATTTTTTCTCAAGTTTTTGATAGCCGTAACATTTTTCCAAAAACAAAGTTTTTCACACGACATGCATGCAAATTTTGGTGTATCCAGCGAACTTTTTTTTAACGATTTGAATGCATCGAAGTGATTTGAAATTATAGACTCTTCGTTCAAATCTATTTCTTTGTTAGGAGTAAACGATTTGGACTTTTCCCGTGCATCATTCGCAATAATAGATAATTGTTCAAAATCCGTGGTCTCCAATGCTTGATCTAAATCATACAGTTTTTGCAAAGATGCTTGTAATGCATAAAATGATCTCTTAACCATTCTTACATCTGGAAAGTGTGGTGATAAAAATTCTACTGACAAAAAAGGTGATTTACACTTTGTAGGGCTGATATAACAGGTATGACTATGTCCCAACAACGTGTCAACTTGACTGACTGTACATTTGTGAATTCTACAAAGCACTGCGCGAACGTTTCGCAATCTGCAGTTGAATATCTTCTGCAAAAAATCATGATAAGCATCGATGAGTTTGCGATCTATTTGTTTACAAAAAAATGAACAGCTCCAGAAAATATGACCTTTCTTATCCTTCATTGCTGGTAAAATATTTAGTGCTCGGCCATTTTTGTCCATGATAATCGCTGCTTGAAAGTCATCGGGTTTTTGATATGCCGTATCTAAGAAATACGCTTCAGAAGATGCTGTGTGTTTTCTAATGGCTCCACATAAAATAGTTGTCTTATCTTCAGTTGAAACATTAGGGCATTCAGCCAACTTGGTCAGTTTAATTTCAATTTTATCTTTTAGCGATCTAAACTTTGTTTTTATGTCGTATAACCACTTTTGTCTAGTATGCAGGCACCATTTTATAATTGACTCCGCTTCCATGAGACATTCTAGTGACGATCCAATCATTGTCCTGGCGACATTGGAAATATAATATTCCTTAGAAGATATTAATTTAACCGTATCAAATGATTTTTTCAATTGTTTGTACTTATTGGATATTTTACGTGCTGCATCCAATTTTAGTTTATCAACGGTAGAAATGTAACCATTCAATGGTTTCGTGTTTGTTACATGTTTCCCATGTCGCTTCTTGAGGATTTTCAAAACATTGGATTGTCGCTGTAACACCATGTTCTCGTCTAAATCACTGCTAATAATGAGATTCTTTAATTTTTTCTCAATATATTTCTCTCGTTTAATTTTATTTACTTTATTTCTCCGAGAAGCCCACAGCCCCTTTTTATGTTTATCAATTCGTTTTTGCGACGTCAATATAATTTTTTCTATAACGATACTGTCAACCATCGTTTGTTCAGAATTAACTAGACTTATATTTGGAAGCTGCGACGACACAATGGGAATTTGTGTTTGAGTGTTTTTTTTTTTTAATATTTTTGTCAATGGGACACCCAAATTGGCATCATTGCAATGATTGTGTTTCTTACGTTTTTGGCCATTCACAGCGACTCCCGACGACCGTTCATGGGTATTATCCGTAATCATAACACTTCTGGGAAGGCATTGGCTCTCTTTTCCTTCATTGGATTTTTTCACGGTAAATATGCCAATTTCAACGATTGGTGAAGCTTGTATCATTGAATTCATAGTATTTGATACAAATTTTTTCTCCAAGTTATTGAAGGATTTATCAACATTTCCCGGTTGCGTATACGAATTGTCATATTTTTTGCATGCTGGTTGATTCAATTTTTCAGTATCAACAATCTGTTTTGAACGTTCAATGAGACTTATCTTGGACGGTTCATTGGAAACTGACTTCTCGATCTTGATTGCAAAATTCGTTTCATTTCGCTTATCTTTATTAGATCGATTAGAGCCGTATCGATCAGTAATAGAAACTGGTGAAATGGCGTTCCGTGTCCGAATGGTACATGGAAATTGCTCTAAGGAGTTAGAGTTAAATATCTTCAACAAATGTTGTCTCATAACAGATGGAAAATACTCAACGTTTTCTGGCTTCAATCCGTGCAGAATCGAAATCGCAAATGCAATGGAAAAAACACCGCAATCTCTACCATTCAATTGTTGTTGAACTTTCGGAAATTCAACATTTTCCAGATTATAGGAAGGGAATAATTTGGCAAGGAACGTTTTATGGTTTCGATGTAACACTTTTCTGTTGAGTGAATCATAAATATAAATCTTTTGGGTATCGAAGTAGCTACATACCCAATGACCGCCTTCGTTTGTAGAAAAGTTTTCGCAACTGTGCAAAATCTGTATATGTTCTTTCTCTAAAGATTTTGCAGGAATCAAGTGGGGAATCTGTACTTTCCACGTATTTTCCATCTCAAAATTAGGGTTAGCAATCTTGAGAAGTTCAGCAAATCGATCGATGTGCCGATCCTCTATTAAACCCCCACGAATTATGACTTCTTCAAAACTCAATCTGAAGTCACTAACAGGTACATTAGCCATCTTGGTTTCGAATAGCCAAGTAAAGGAAAGAAAAAGAAGAAATTCAAAATGTTTTTATATTTTATTGGAAAAGATTGAAGAAATTGAACGCTTAAACAAATGAATATCAGAGTACTGAAGATACCTGTAATAATCAGAAAATCGTAAATTGTAATAAAGAATGAAACTTTGAATGCTGTATCAATATCAGGAGAACAGTATCTGTTTATTTTGGCGCACAGCAGCCTATTAGTCTGCACACAGCAGATTTTTATTTTGGCGCACTGCAGCCTATATTTAAGCGCACAGCAGCTTAAAATTTCAACAGATACTGCGGAGATGACACGTACCGCCTTCGCTTCCAGAAATCGAATGGCTTCAACCTGCAAAAAATATCATAAGTGAAACACATGATAATAAAAAAGTTAATAACGTATTGTTTGCTAACAAAGAAAAAAGACTCCAACACATGTATAGGATCAACCGCGTACTAGATTTAAGGATAGAATTGCATTTTGATTGTAGACGCTAACTTCAAGTGTCGAATAGGGTTATGTAACTAGGGGAAGAATGATTTTGATGAATTGTTTTTTTTTTTCGAAATTGCAGAAAATTTTTACTGTATACATTTGTAAGTGTGATAATCGCGAATCGCACCAACAATTTCAAATTTATCGTTTTTCCGATCATTCGATTATGGTACGAAACATGTTTAAATAGCCAAACGACGTTCTCGTGATCTAGCGGACACATGAAAGTAAATGTAAACGCGAATGTATAAAAGGAAACGATCACAATCAAATTCCGAAAGATCGTTAAAGCGTCGTGTACTTATGTTGCCAAACGTTGAGATTAACAGTTCTATTATCCTTCCGGCAGTGAGTCTACGTGGAAATTATCCAACAGCGTCTAGACTTTACATGGGAAGTATCTATCAACTATCACCGTGCAAAAAAAAAGATCCAACTTCAAGAATATGCATTTTTATTTCAACGAAAGTGTTTTTTCACTAATTTGTTAATAAAAGAAATAAATTACGAACTTTTACAAACAATATGCAATTCTTTTGAAAAAATTCTGGACTTACTTTCTTGTTGAGTTGTCACCGGGTTAGTAGATTTGATGTAATAAGAGTAACACGAGTCGAAAAAAAATTAATGAAAAGGCGAAAGAAAATGAAAGTGGAAAGGCGAAAGAAAAAAGAAAAAAGAGAAAGAGATGGAGCACACGAATGAAGGAAAAATAAAAAAAGGCGCAGGAAAAAGAAAACGAAGAAGCAAAGATAAAAAAAAAGGAAAATTAAACACATTTATTCAAGAGAAAACAAATAGCATGCAAATGAAAAGAGAAACGAAAGAAACAGAGAGAGAGAGAGAGAGAGAGAGAGAGAGAGAGAGAGAGAGAGAGAGAGAGAGAGAGAGAGAGAGAGAGAGAGAGAGAGAGAGAGAGAGAGAGAGAGAGAGAGAGAGAGAGAGAGAGAGAGAGAGAGAGAGAGAGAGAGAGAGAGAGAGAGAGAGAGAGAGAGAGAGAGAGAGAGAGAGAGAGAGAGAGAGAGAGAGAGAGAGAGAGAGAGAGAGAGAGAGAGAGAGAGAGAGAGAGAGAGAGAGAGAGAGAGAGAGAGAGAGAGAGAGAGAGAGAGAGAGAGAGAGAGAGAGAGAGAGAGAGAGAGAGAGAGAGAGAGAGAGAGAGAGAGAGAGAGAGAGAGAGAGAGAGAGAGAGAGAGAGAGAGAGAGAGAGAGAGAGAGAGAGAGAGAGAGAGAGAGAGAGAGAGAGAGAGAGAGAGAGAGAGAGAGAGAGAGAGAGAGAGAGAGAGAGAGAGAGAGAGAGGGAGAGAGAGAGAGAGAGAGAGAGAGAGAGAGAGAGAGAGAGAGAGAGGGAGAGGGAGAGAGAGAGAGAGAGAGAGAGAGAGAGAGAGAGAGAGAGAGAGAGAGAGAGAGAGAGAGAGAGAGAGAGAGAGAGAGAGAGAGAGAGGGAGAGAGAGAGAGAGAGAGAGAGAGAGAGAGAGAGAGAGAGAGAGAGAGAGAGAGAGAGAGAGAGAGAGAGAGAGAGAGAGAGAGAGAGAGAGAGAGAGAGAGAGAGAGAGAGAGAGAGAGAGAGAGAGAGAGAGAGAGAGAGAGAGAGAGAGAGAGAGAGAGAGAGAGAGAGAGAGAGAGAGAGAGAGAGAGAGAGAGAGAGAGAGAGAGAGAGAGAGAGAGAGAGAGAGAGAGAGAGAGAGAGAGAGAGAGAGAGAGAGAGAGAGAGAGAGAGAGAGAGAGAGAGAGAGAGAGAGAGAGAGAGAGAAATAAAAATGAAGCAAGGATAAATTAATAGAATCGCATGAAAAAAAAACATGAAAAGCAGGAAAAGCGATAAGAAAGATCTTAGGAAAGAAGAGACAGAAAGTGGAGTGGAGTGAAAATGGAGAAGCAAGAATATTAGTAAAAAAATGAAATGAAGAGGTGAAATAAAAAGATTAAGAGAGAAAGAGATGGAGCACACGAATCGAGAAAGAATAAACAAAGAAATGGAAAAAGTGAAATAAAAAAATAAACAAACATGACATGATAAAAAAAAGCAGGAAAAGCGAAAAAGAAAGATCATGGAAAATGAAAAAAGGAAAGATGAAGAGAGAGGAAGAAAAAATAAATGAAAATAGAGAGGAAGACTATAGAAAAAAATGAAAAAGTGAGAGAGAGATATGGAGCACATGAGTCGAGAAAGAACGAACAAACAAATAAGAAGGCAAAGATAAATTAAACGAATGAAATAAAAAAAGCAAACATGAAATAATAAAAAAAGCAGGAAAAGCAAAAAAGAAAGATCTTAGGAAAGATGAGAAGAGAAAGAAAAGCCAGGAAATGATAAAAGGAAAGATAAAGCGAAAGAAAGGAACGATAAAGCACATAAAAATGGAGAAGCAAGAAATTTAGTAAAAAAGTGAAATGATAAGGTGAAATAAAAAGATTAATAGAGAAAGAGATGGAGCACACGAATCGAGAAAGAATAAACAAAGAAATGAAAAAGGTGAAAAAAAAATAAACAAACATGAAATGATAAAAAAAAGCAGGAAAAGCGAAAACGAAAGATCTAAAAGAAAAAAGGAAAGATGAAGAGAGAGGAAGAAAAGATAAATGAAAATAGAGAAGCAAGGCTATAGAAAAAAATGAAAAAGTGAGAGAGAGATATGGAGCACATGAGTCGAGAAAGAACGAACAAACAAATAAGAAAGCAAAGATAAATTAAACGAATGAAATAAAAAAAGCAAACATGACATGATAAAAAAAGCAGGAAGAATGAAACAAGTGAGAAGAGAAAGAAAAGCCAGGAAATGAAAAAAGGTAAGATGAAGAGAGAGAAAGGAAAGACAGAAAATGAAAAGAAAAGATAAAGTACATGAGCGAGAAAAAAGAAACAAAAAGGTGAAAGAAAAAGATTAAGAGAGAGAGAGAGAGAGAAGTTGAAGTTTCTAAATACAAACCTCTGTTGCGCAAACCCAGGCTGCGCAGCCTAGCTTGGCCCACCGGTGGTCGCCGAGAATACACCTCTGGAAAAAGAGGTCGTTGCCGGTGCTGGTTGCTGGGCCCTTGTCCAGGCTGGTGTAGCAACTCCTGCTGGTGCTGTTCCCTCTGACGGCGCTGATTATTGACCTCCGGCAAGAGCTGATCCCTCAATCCATGCTGCGGAGGATCAGCAGGCAGCGGCCTCCTATTTGCCGGAGCATCAGACTCTGGAGACGGAGGAGGCCGCTGGCCTAAAGGTAGCAGCTCCTCGTTGGGACCTCCACCGCTATCCTGGCCCTGGCCACCTGCTCCCAGGTGACGATGGTCTCCATAATTTTGAAGTTCTGAAAAAACAAGAGTCGTGTTAAAATGTTGTAACTCAGTTTTGCTACAAAACTTTTCGAGCAGTCAATTATTTTGTTTTCCATGTCGGTGAACGACCGTCATGGAAAACTAAATGTCATGCTTGAAAAGTTTCGTAGCAAAACTGAGTTATAATTTACCTCAATAATCATGCAACACAGTTTGTTGTAACTCAGTTTTACAATCATTTTGTTTTCCATGACGTGAATGACAGTCATGGAAAACAAAATGCTCGAAAAGTTTCGTAGCAAAACTGAGTTCCAATTCACCTAAATAATCATGCAACGCAGTTTGTTTTTTCCGTGACATTCGGCACGTTTAACTTGGACGCTCACAGCATTAAGAAGTTGACTCCAAGTTTAACGTGCTCATATCATTAAAAGAACAAACTGTAGAAAAAGAAATAAAAAGCAGATAAAGCGCAAAAGAATGATATTAGAGGAAAAAAAGGAAAGAAGCGAAAGAAAAGACAGGAAATGAAAAAGGGAAGATGAAGACAGAGAAAGAAAAGATAAAGTACATGAGCAAAAAAAAAATGAGCAAAAGAAAATGAAAATGGAAAGGCGAAAGAAAAAAAAACGGAGAAGCAAAGATAGAAAAAAGAGGAAGATTAAACACATATCATGCAAATGATAAAACACTTACCCATTTCGATGTCATCTAGTATCACCTGAAACATAAAAAAATCACTTTCGTTATTAAATTTACAATAAAAAATGCGAAATATGAAATATGGTACTTACGTCTTGTCTCTCCATCGTCAGCGTTGTTTGTTTGATTCTCGTTTGTTTGCGGTCTCTTGCCGCTCGTGTCGTCGACCATGAAACATATATCACGAAGACCTCCGTCCTCAAGATATTTACCGACCGCGCGATAGTATATCATGAAGACGGTTCAGTCGGTAACCATTTCGTATTAAACAAAATTCGCATTAAATGTTCGATCCGTTACGAAAATCACTCTGTTAATTCTTGAATATTACGAACGTTCGTTAGTTTCTTTTTGCATAAATACTTATTTGTGAGGAAATAGAGCAGCGCAAAAATCGCTAGCGCTGTCATACTTGCGCTCCGATACTTCACACATGACCTCAAACGTACATGGATTTTTTTGAATTATAGACTACGTGTATACACGAAGTTATTACGTGAATCTACTACTAGCTCAATCTCATCTTATTAGGACATTTTGAGATTCGTTCGAAACCTAATAACTAAAAAGAGCTTATCGGATTGTAATGAACCGGACAATTTTTTTCCGTTTCAATTTTTTTGTTATTATTTTTGTTTATAATTATTCTTGATCGTAATTTTTTTTTGTATATTTTTGTGATTCTAATAATTTTAGCAGATAATCACTCTGACAACTTTGCATCTGAATTGTAATTTTTGTAAATTTTGTAATTCTTTTTCAATTGGTAATTTGATCATGTTCGTAATTTTTTGAATGCTTTTGTAATATTGTTTGATTTATAATTTTTGGCTATCATATTTTTCCATTCGTAATTTCTTTGTTCTCCATTTTTTATGATGCACTATGTTTGTAATTTTTTTTATTCGTCATCTGATGTACGTTTGCTTATATTGTCACTTTTGCTTTTATTTGACAACGTTTTGCACTTTTGAACTAAACGTTTTTCATGCATTACCATGATTTAGCAGGATTATTTTATTTATTACGGTTGAAATGGTTTTTTTTTTTAATAACTTTTCGTAATGAATTGCTCATTTGATTGAGGCAAGTCCCGAGAGAAAATCAAACTACCTCTTCTTATAAATCATCATGCATTTGTTTTATGGATAGTTTTCAAACGACTCATTTTTTTGAGGACAATTATTCATACATCATGTTGGATCAAAATTTGACGAAGATAATTGTGCAGAAATCTCTATTACATGAGTAACTTGTAGGGTTTCACGGAACCTACTGTCTAAGTTACATAAATGTACTGGTTTCCATTTTTCCCACAGTATTCATGCTGTTTTTTTGGAATGTAGTGAACCAGAAAAACCGATGGATTTTATTCATCGCCTTCAAGATTTTCCATTGATGATAATGATTACAATGAAAATTATATAACGAGTATAAAAATGCAATAAAATCAATAATGCAATTCACACCTCCATACCCACCGCCATCGATGCAATGTACGATGATAAGATTACAAGAGAGTCAAATTTGTAATTTGATTCGCCCGTTATCGTAGAATGTCGACCGTATTCCACTGTGCAATGCTCATTACCGCACCGGCAACTGATGAGCGCGGTGTTACTAAGCTGCGACGGATACGTTCCTGCTTAATTCAATCGTTTAACACGATAAATTTTGAATAAGAAAAACATAGTTGTGTGCTCTTAACAAATAACAGTACGCAACTGCTCTGTGAAATGGGTGAGTACTATATTTTGAGCCATTGTTTAAAAGTAGCAGCATCTCTTCTTTCTGTATATAGCGGGTGAAAATATAAAAAGGAAAATCTTATTTTATTTCAGATGCCCAGAAACAAAATTCATCATGCAATGGTGACCAAAAAAAACAAGATTCATCACGGAATGGTGACCAAAAATCGACCTCACCAGTCAAAAAAGACAACAAACAAGGTTCGACAAAATCTTGAAATATATTCAATGAATATTTAATAACTGGATAGTTTTATGCTCAAATTTAACATTTTTTTTATTAACATCAACTTGGTAAATTGAAAAACAGACGACTTTGAAACATACAGCCTCCCTGCTAGATGAGCGATCGAAGCTCTTGATTGTAACTTCTAATAATAATAAAGTATGGTCAGTTTTATTCCGTTGCAATTATTTGTGTTGTAATTTTTTACATAGTAAAATGTTCGTAATTTTTGTCAATTCTCTTGTATTGTTTTGTTTGTAATTTATTACAACATATTAATATACACTACCGTCGGAAAGTTTCCGGACAAAAGTCGGAAAAAGTTGCCACACCCTTTTTCATGTTATCCCGTCGATAACGTAGATAAATTAATTTAATAAACGGCATTTTAAAGGGGAGAAATCCCATTTCATTTTGCTTTTTCTGAAAAATTTTTGCGATTTTTTTTACGACTAGGACGTCATTTTGAAAACGACCATTTTTCGTCTTTTTTTTTTCCTTTTTACAGAGCAACCGCGTTTTCAGTAGAAATTTTTTTTTTCAATTTCTTTGACCGGATCTTAAAAAGGCAAAACTCCAGCTTCAATTTCGTTTTTTATAAAATCCGTTACGATTTTTTTTGAAAAAGTTATCATGTTTTTGGCGAAAAAAGACGGATATCAGAAATTCCTGCGGAACACGAAAACTATCACATTTAGAAAAAAATCTTAGAGGAGTGAAAAGTTGCCTCTGAGATTGTTCTAGTCACTCGATTTTTTCCAGATTTTTTTTCCGAAATTTTTTTTTTTTCGTTGATTTTAGTCGAACTCCAGGTCTATCAATATCCGTAATTTAAAAACTATGGGTTTTTTCACCAAAAGTCCAAACACAGAAAAGTTTTATTTCTTCATTTTAAACATTTTGGAATTTTTTCAGATTTTTTTTCTCTGATGTTCATCACCATCGTCAACATCGTCGGATAAAAAAATTCGAAAAAAAATCTGAAAAAATTCCAAAACGTTCAAAATGAAGAAATAAAACTTTTTTGTCCTTGGACTTGTGGTGAAAAAGCCCATAGTTTTTAAATTACGGAAATTGATAGACCTGGAGTTCGACTAAAATCAATGAAAAAAAAAAAATTTCTTAAAAAAAATCTGAAAAAAATCGAGTGACTAGAACAATCTCAGAGGCAACTTTTCACTCCTCTAAGATTTTTTTCTAAATGTGATAGTTTTCGTGTTCCGCAGGAATTTCTGATATCCGTCTTTTTTCGCCAAAAACATAACTTTTTCAAAAAAAATCGTTACGGATTTTATAAAAAACGAAATTGAAGCTGGAGTTTTGCCTTTTTAAGATCCGGTCAAAGAAATTGAAAAAAAAATTTCTACTGAAAACGCGGTTGCTCTGTAAAAAGGAAAAAAAAAGACGAAAAATGGTCGTTTTCAAAATGACGTCCTAGTCGTAAAAAAAATCGCAAAAATTTTTCAGAAAAAGCAAAATGAAATGGGATTTCTCCCCTTTAAAATGCCGTTTATTAAATTAATTTATCTACGTTATCGACGGAATAACATGAAAAAGAGTGTGGCAACTTTTTCCGACTTTTGTCCGGAAACTTTTCGACGGTAGTGTACGTCCTGCGAATTTAACTTTTTTATTGATGCATTTCCGTAATTTAGCAGATTTGAGTTATTTTATTAATTTTTGAATCGTGAATTCCTAGCATTCGATTTTTCAGATGACGTTTTTTTTTTAAAGAATTTAATGCGATTACATTAGTTATACTTTATTACATTAGTTATATTTTGAAGAAGTTCTTTTCAATAATAACGTGAGCAGTTTTTCCATAAAGTGGATCATGAGTTTTTGTTGTCTACTATCCTGCAAAGAATTACCATTGTAACTTCCAAAATGGCAACGACCCTTAAAAAAAAAAAATTTTTAATAAAAAAACTCGAGTAGAGTATTCGAAAATTCAAAAATTGTTTTCAAAATGTTATTCTCAAAAAATGGAATGTATTTTGTCCATGTGTTTTTAATATACAAAATCTTGCATTATATAGTTAATTCTTATTATTATATTTTTTAGATGAGCAGGTCAGACCGCCACGATGGAAGCGTGCAGGACAAAAATGCCGAAAAAACGAAGAAGATGCTCAGAAACGGCTCCAATACTTATTGAAACAATTATCGACTCCCCGTCGATATTGAATCACAGAGCCGGGAAAAAAACAGTATCGGTGAACTGTCATCATATTCGCGATCTTTATAACCTCAGTAGTTGTTCGTAATAAACAACATATGAAAAACGTCATTCACGGATATATAATAATTCGCGATCTTTATAACCTCAGTAGTTTCTTTTAAAATTAATATAAACAACATATGAAACGTCATTCACGGAAATATATATATAGGTATATTTTTATATTATGGCACCAGGAAAAAAATATACAGATATATAAAATGTATTATGGCACCAGGAAAAAAATAATATAGATATATAAAATGTATTATGGCACCAGATTTGTCTCTGAAAAAAAAAACAAATAAACATCAAAAATGTGTGCGAAAACCCGACCCATTTTTTGATGCAATTAAAAAATAAATAATTAATATCTCTTCAATGCGTTGAGCTAGAGAGTTCGGAGAGATCGCAATCGAAAGAAAAAAATAAATAAAAAATACGTCAACTTACAGTATTCTCTGAACTGCTGTATTTAATTAATTATTAAAGAATCAAATTTTGAAAATTTTCTAAAACAATTGGAAACGCTATCGCTCCGGTAAAGACTCTCTGTCAGCGACTCGTCATAACATAAATGTACTTGTCTCAGAGTCGCTACCGCGACTCTAGATATGTGTTAAGCATTTAATTTATTCGTCTTCAATTCGTCGCTTGAAATTATCGAAATAAATGTGTGCTAACCAAATCATACGTCTGTCGAAAATATTTTTAAAGTGTTTTGATTACCTAGCTGCGAGAAATGTATAGGTTCGTTAACCTATGACTTGGAATAAGAAATTTCATTTGAAGAACATGGAATTATTTTATACATACTGATGAATTCAAATAAAAAAACGAAATAAATGTGTGCTCATTAGTTCTCGTGTCATCATTGTCTGATAAGTTGTCATATTTTTCTACATATGTTCATCAATCCAAATAAACCATCGAAAACTTGGATCAAATAAATGCGTGCTAATTGAGATTATTATGTTATCATTATTTCAATGACTTGTCATATTTTTCTTCATTCAGTTCGGTCGTGCCCTTTGGTCTATTTTTTTTCTCATCGGCACGCAGTCTATCAGTACCAAGTTTCATCAATTGATTGGAAAATATGTGCGCTGCACATTTCTACTTCTTCACTTTCATTGCGGCAACATGAATTGAAAGATTCAAAACAAAAAGTCTTTAGATGCTCATTAATAGATGGGATAAAAATGTCTGTCATTGTGATGTAATGGATACATCCAGAATTTATCCTAGAATCTTAAGTTATTCACTTCCTGCTCTGTTTAGTGGACATGAATTCAAAAAGTTATTTTAAAAAGACTACCGATGCTTTTTTTCTAATGGGTATAAAAATTTGTGTCGCTAAGATGCAGCGGTCACCTATAAAGTTTGACAACTTTATGAAGTGACGTGTACGTTGAGTATTTCCATGTGTTGTGTGTGAATGTGGCACTATCAATTGAAATATTCATTACAAATAGCCTTCGGTTGATTATTTTTCAATGCAATCAAAATTTTTGTCTGGGAATAGCCATGAAAACATGCAAAGTTGCTCAATTTTGTTAGACCCGATGTGTGATATGGGGGCGTCCATTAATCACGTGAGGTCCGATGGGGAGTGGGGGGTGTCTTAAAACATTATGACAGATCACAAAGGGGAGGGTAGAGGTACGACCAATATCACGTATATTTTTTCCGTGAAATTTTGTGAATGTTGATTTCGACGAATATATACCTTGCGGTACGTACACTGGTTCTGGCTTTTTCCGTGTGATGGCGCCACTAGCATTCATGCACTCTGCGCTTGCGCGAATGCGGATAATAAATAAGGGACATATGCGAGCCTCAGCCTCCATGTTATTGTGACCGGCAACAATTGTAAACAGTGCTCGGCGATCCGCTTTTCACGCGATTTTGAACTTCATCGCTACTATGTCGTCGGGACTAGGGCCTTTATACAGTGAATTGTTCAAACAATACCGGTTACTGAACGAAAAAAAATCGGGGTTGAAGGCCCAACAAGATTTCAACGTTGTTTGGAGCGAAGCGAAGGCCAAATATTCGACAAAAGAAGAACTGGCGAAATTTGCAAAAAAACTTTTGACAGATTATCGTCAAAAAAATAGTGGAAAAAAGTCTTCAAATATTCTTTATTATTACACCGCGGCAAATAAACAAGTAAGTAATAAATATAGCTGCGACAATGCTGAATACTTGGTTTTTCTACGAATGTTCGTCGATAAACCTTCAATCATGTAATTGATTTTAATAGTGCATTGATAAAAATATCCCTAGATGCTCGGACACATCGGCAGACAATTGTTCGACCTCAGCATTATATAGTAGTGGTGATCTGAGCATCAAATTGACTACGCCGAAGTTGAATAACGAATGTTGCGATCAAACTCCCTCAGGTACGTGTTTCATTTCAATTTTGTTGTGAATTCCGGTTATGAATGGTGTTGGAAATGATTTATTTTCATAATATTTATTTATATATTGGACTGTATATCGTTTTCGCGGATCATCCGGTCGTTAAACACTAACGATGAATCATAATCAATAACTAATATACACTTCGGTTCATACTTAATTTCCCTATCAAATTTCTTTTTTTTTACTACGTGAGATTTACTTCGCAGCAACAACCTTTTTCCTCTTATGTACTCACAATTTCATTGTACCGATCAAGACTGCTCACGCTTTTATCTTATTACTCCTAACCTCAATAACGGATCATGTTAGTTATCATGTTAAAATTGCATTTAACTTCTCAAACAAGCGTTCTGTTTTAGAGATAAAATCATAATTATGGTTACAGGTGTACAGAAACGCGACTCCCATATCCTCAAAAGCAACGAAGACGAAGAAATGATTGATGATCCCACAGAACGCACTCCGCCAATCAAACGAGCTCGAGCTACCCCTGCCCAGGATAAATTGAATGAAAAAATTTCGCTGCTAGAAGAAGAACTTCAATTCGCAATTCGTCGAAGAGACTCGGTAAATTCCGACGGAAGTGAACAAGGACGAATAACAAAGCTTCGGAAACAAATCGAATCTTCAAAAAAAGAAGTACATAAAAAACAACAGCATGCACTTCACGCCAAAAAACACAGAGATTCTTATAGATTGAAAATTGATGCGGTCTGTATTCAAAATCCTAAAGTCTCTGATATTCTAAAATTGCGGTCAGAACCGGGTCGTCCGCGATTAGAAGAACAGCAGCCTGAATTGCTCAAAACAATAATTGATTTGGCGATGTTTGGAGCATCTGCGGAAGAACGGCGTCGCTCTGAGGCCCTACGTAGTTGCCGAACCCTTACCGACCTTCACTCTAGATTAGGAGAGCTTGGATACCAGATTTCAAGGAGTGGCACGTACATTCGCCTACTACCTAGAAGGTATAATACACTGGAAGGAAAGCGACATGTTACCACAGTGCCAGTAAAATTAAGCCGTCCAGAAGCAGATCATCATAAAGCTCATCCTGATCAACAGTTTTGCATCAACACTATCAGGTCTATGGAAACGATCGCATCTATCTTGGGGCCTTCTCAAGTCGGTTTCATTTCTCAAGATGACAAAGCTCGTGTCCCTATTGGTTTGACAGCCGCAAACAAGCAGGCACCACTTTTAATGCATGTAGAGTACCGCGTCTCCCTGCCTGACCATGATTGGGTACTAGCGGCAAAACACAAATTGATTCCCAGTGTTTATGCCGGTTGCGTGATCAAAGAAAATGCGATCGGTCGTCCAGAGAGTGTCACGTATTCAGGGCCGACTTACATTTCTATTCGGAGCGGAAAACACTCGTCTTCTACTGCATCGACTCACGCTGTAGATTTTGAGAAACTTACAACTCTCGACATTTTTAAAGAAATTATGCGCACTGACAATGGTGACTTGAAGCCTGTTATGATGATTTCTTGTGACGGTGGTCCGGATGAGAATCCTCGCTATCCAAAAGTTATAGCGCATGCGACGAATCATTTTGTCAAGTACGATCTGGACGCAATATTTCTTTTTACAAATGCACCTGGAAGGAGCGCTTTTAACAGAGTCGAAAGAAGAATGGCTCCTCTAAGCAGAGAGTTGTCAGGTGTAATTCTACCACATGACACATATGGAAGCCATCTCGATGACAGAGGAAGGACAGTGGATTTAGCACTCGAACAACAGAACTTCCGGAAAGCTAGCGAGGTTCTCGCTGAAATATGGAGCAGAGTCTTAATCGACGGAAAAACTGTTATCGCCGAGTATGTCGAGCCGAATGCAAACACCGAATGTTTTGTCCCAGATATGCCATTGTTACGTCCTAGCCTTACGCTAAGACCCCCCCATAAATTTTTCATTGCACCTTATACAAAACGTATCATCAGACGGTACACTCTTATAAAACTACATCATCATTCGTCGATAACTAATGATAAGCAAATATT
>JBBLXU010003917.1:0-18170 GCA_037893425.1 Campoplex nolae
AAGTAACTCAAAAATTTGAACCAAAATCCTATACCCATCAAAACAAGATTGAGGCGAACTTTTGAGAAAAAAGACGTGGTATAAAACCCAAAAGTTCCCCTAGGGAAAAAAAGTTGGGACAAGTACATTGATGGTTCTTTGTTTCCTGAACGAAAAAATTGTGACAAAAATTTCCAAAAAAAAAATAAGTGTAAAGAAATGCCATAAAAAAATCAAGAACCTTGCTGAAAATGATTTCACCACAATTGAAAAAAAAAATTACAAGTCAGCAAAAAACTTTACATTAAAAATAAATGAATAAATTTGTAGTTATTTTGTGAAGTTGAAAAAAATTGGAATAAAACGTGAGAAAATTTTGAATACTCCACTCGAAAACATTTTGAACGTAAAAAATCTAAAAATCTCACTTGAATACATTTTAAAAACCAATGCCCCATTCTTTTCATCTGTTCGGGAATTAGCGAGGCCACGACGACGGCGAGTGCTCCCACGATCGAGTTCTCGCCTCGCCGCTGGCGTCGCTAGCTCACGGGGCTCGGGATTCGGGAGTCGCGAGATAACGAGCGGGCGGGTGTGTTCCCAACCGTAACATAATGATAGTAGATATCACATAATTTGATCATGCGTACTATGTAACATAGTGTTCGTACTATGTAATGCGAATCTACTATAATTTCGTCGTCGAGAAGCGTTAAGTGCTTGGGAAAAATCCGAAATTTGAACGTAGCACTCGTAGCAGTAGGCCCGTCCCTGTCACTGCGACTTCAGCGCTCTTACTCACTCTAGTGAGCAACGAAGTAAATATTCTATCCAGTTAGTCGTTCATCGCACTCAGTCCCCAGTCTACGTTTATCGATACCCTGCCCTGTCCGCCCGGCGTGTTTCGAATATTTCAGCTTCAGGACTTTTCTTCTTCGTGTCTTTTCTCCTCGGAGTTTATTTTAATTCACCTCTGATTGATACGCAGTTTCTTTCCATATAGAACTGTGAAGGTATGTATATAGGGCAATTATAATTTACCAACGGCAGGATCACCATCATCAAACACAACCGGAACGATAAACCCTCAAACGATACATTGTTGTACAGAGGCGTGTTATTTTTCTTAGGGCTTTTTTCACTGAAAAAAACGAATGTCCGTCGTTTTTCGTTCCTACTGTCACACAAACAGTCACGAACTATTCTTCGGTCCTGGCGGATATAGTCGATATGGAGATCAACGATTCGGATGAGGACAATGGTCAGGAAAATACACCGCCGAAAAAAAAATTCGTTTGAACACACGCTGACCGCAAAAGTTTCGCGCTGCGTGGTTGAACGAAGGTGATTTTAAGAACTGGCTATGTCGCGATAATGAGAACAATTGCAAAGCGAAATGTCGCGTGTGTGGCATTTCATTTACGGCCGAAATAGCGGTAATACGCAATCATTCAAAGTCCCGGGCTCACATAACAAAAATTCGATCTATATCGCATCAACAGTCCTTGGGAAAATTCACGAAACCGAGCTCATCGAATCACGAAAATTCTGCTAACACGGCAGTTAAAAGAGCGGAAATAAAAATGACGGCATTCATGGTCGAGCACAATATTTCGTTTCGGTCGATGAACCATTTATCCACGTTGATGAAGGACTGTTTTCCGGATTCAAAAATTCTCGAAAACATGCAACTGAAATCCACGAAAACTTCCGCCATCGTGAAGAACGTACTCGGCAAATCCCAAAAAGCTTATCTCAGTCGAAAGCTAAAAACGGCAAAATTCAGCATCCTCATTGACGAATCGACCGACGTTTCTGCAGTGAAATCGATGTGTATTGTAGTCAGGTAAATGTATATATTGTAAAAAAATTTTTATCTTCCTCCTCGAAAATTTAGGTAACAAATTTAAATGTTTTTTTTAGTATATCTAAAAAAAGAAATGTAAATATGATTTCCAGATACTACGACGACGAGGAAGCCCAAATCGTAAGTCGTTTTTGGGAATTATGTCAGATTTTTGGAAAAGAAAACGATGTCGAGTCAGCCACTGCTGAACACTTGTTCCGGTGTATTGAGATTTCTTTCAAAAAATACGGGCTGTCTTTCGATAATGTAATTGGATTCGGATCAGATGGATGCTCAACGATGATGGGTGCTAATAATTCGGTAGCGAGTCGAATTCGGAATCTCTGTCCAGGAATATCCATTTTGAAATGCATATGTCATTCGATGCACTTGTGTGCAAGCGAGGCATGCAAAGCTTTACCTCGGAGCTGTGAGGACTTAGCAAGGAATTTGTACAATTTCTTTAAAGCAAGCGCCAAGCGACAATTCGCTTTAGGAAAGTTTCAAACTTTTCTTGATTTGAAGGTGCACAAAATGCTCCACCCATCGCAAACGCGCTGGCTTTCGTTGGAAGCAGTCGTTTTGCGATTACTTGAGCAATGGGACGCTCTGAAATTGTATTTCATCGACAAAAAATATTCCGAAGGATTGCTCGCAGTTGAACACATCTTGAACTCATTGAGTAATCCTCTGATCAAACTTTTCTACTTGTTCCTCGAGTACATTCTGCCTAAGTTCACTCGATTGAATTCCCATTTCCAATCCGACAAAACTGTCATTGCGACTATGTACGAGAACATCAGTTCCTCGTACGTAGAAATATTGAAAATCTACATGGATCGAGATTACGTGAATCACACTCCATTGCACGAAATCGAACCAGATAACGCTCAAAAAATGCTACTTCCGCAACAAATGTACCTTGGTGTGAAGGTGTTGAATTTTCTCCAAAGATCCGCAATTCGCGATGACGTAAACCTTCAAACGGATTTCACAAAAGGATGCACTCATTTTTTAATAATTGGTTGTAAGGAATTGAAAAAACGTTTTGATTTTGCTGACACGACTTTGCAAAAAATATCGGTGTTCAGACCTTCGATTGCGATGTTAGAAAAAACGAGAAAAACGACGCCTTCTTTGCTACCCTTGATGCAGCTGCTGCCTCGAATAATAGAGGAAAATGAGTATCAAGCGGTTGACAACGAATGGCGTCAGCTTTCTAGTTTTGAGTTGCCTGGGCATATCGACGTTTCTGACGAGCCGGATGTGTTTTGGCATAAACTGTACTCGTTCGAGGAACAGGACCAAGTCGGGTACATCTTTAAAAATTTGTCCAAATTTGCGCTTGATGTCCTTTCACTCCCGCATTCTAATGCAGAGTGTGAAAGAATTTTTAGCGCGATAAATTTGGCTAAAACGAAAACAAGGAACAAGCTAGTCACTCCGACGTTGAACGGCATACTTTTGGCGCGACAGCGTATTCGCAAGGACTGCACATCGTTTGAACCTCTACCCGAGGAATACAGCAGGATGACGAAAAACTCATTGTACAAAGCGGAAAGTACAAAAGTCAGTCAGGTCGGGGGAAGTGATGAAAATTTGAAAGTGCAAGAAAAAGTACACTCGGAATCAGACGACGATGACGTTGTCAAAATGGCAACCGTCTGATAGTTAATAGAGCGTTAGTAGAGCGTTATGTACGAAATGTTCTTATTTTATTATAAATTTTATTACTGTGTTATATTTTATTCCACCTTCGAAAATTTGTAGAGTTAATAAATCGAATAAACCTGGATCTTAAGTATGATCATGAATTGTTAAAATTAGCTTTTTGGCCTTTAAAACTGCAAAACGTAAGATACTATGATTTTTCTGGGTGCACTATAATTTTACGGCCCTGGTGCGATGATCCGATCCGGCTAGGTTGGGAACGCCCGCCGGGCGTTAGTTCTCGCGCTCCCGTGGGCGTCAACACCTACTGGGCGACTCTTCGGGCGCGATCGATGCGACGTGTGGCGCTCGCCCACGGCGCGTCTTCATCGATCGCCATATTGATTTCGTTAGTTCCGATCCGGTCGTAGCGTGCATCAGTGCCTTCGTGCCTTTTTCCAAATTCTTCTTTTACAAGATTCTGCGGTTATTATCAGCTTACGGGAATAATAATACATCCAATCGATTCGGGAACATTTGTGCTTCAGCTTGATCTAATTTGCGGGACTTTAGACATTCGGATTTCTCAGATTAATCGGGATAACTTTTCGGGCACTCGCGGGCACGCTTCGGCTTCCATTCGCCCACGTCGAACGTGCGTTCGACGACGGCCGGGTCTTCTCACAACTCTCATTGTTAACGGGTGGTTAGCGGGCTAATTATTCATTTCGGGCACATCATTCATCATTATCATTCTGTGATATTTTTCTTCGAGCAAATAAAGACCACTTTACATTTTTTAATCGCCTCTCCTCGCATCATTTATTTTCTCCCACCAACACCAGATCCTCACGCAACATCATCTTATTCTAAAGGAGGAACGGTTAAATGAATTCAAAAAGTGTTCATCTAAATTGCGTACAGCATTAAAATTTATTATATCATCCATCCGAGGCCAAGTATTTATTGGTAATTCGGAGTATTCATTCCTACGGGATGGATCAGAAATTTGGAAAAGTTCTAAAATGCATCAGAAATTTAAAAAAATTTTTAAAATAAGAAGACATGAGCAATTTGAATAAAAAGTGATGGGCCGGACAAGTACTTTCAACACGTATTTAAACATAATTTTTACCAATCCAATCGACGTCGAATGTTGTGATTGATATCAAGGGATCCTGAAAGTCGGAGACGAATCGATTTTCTTATAAGTCTGTACCAGCATATAGTAATAAATTACTTCCCCTCCGATGTGATTTTTTTGAATTAGCCATTTTACCAAAAAGTCATGGGCAGGAAGATTCCTTATACGTTTCTGCTATCGAAAAGTAACTCATGACTTGACTGTTCCTTGGGCCAGAATATGTTTTAAAAAAATGGGTTGGTATCGTTCTAATTGTCGGAAAGCAAGATTTTGGGATTATTTATGGTTTTTGATTTTTTTTTAGTAATTTCGATGAAACTTCCTGAGCTGGACGAGTATTCTCAACCCTTATGGGAACATAATTTCATAATGTCAAAATTGCGAATTACTGATAAAATAAAATACTTGTCCTTGAATTGATATCATAATTTTTAGTGCTGCACGTAACTTAGATGGTAACTTTTTTGATTCATTAGAATTTTTTAAATTTCTGATGCGTTTTAGAACTTTTCCAAATTTCTGATCCGTCCCGTAGGAATGAATACTCCGAATTACCAATAAATACTTGGCCGCGAAATGATATCATAAATTTTAGTACTGCACGTAACTCGTTATAAATTTTTTGATTCATTAGAACTGTTTCAAGTTCCTGATCCGTCCCATAGGAATAAATATTCCAAATTATCAATAAATACTTGGCCTCGGATGAATGATATAATAAATTTTAATGCTGTACGCAACTTAGATGAACACTTTTTGAATTCATTTAATCGTTCCTCCTTTAGAATAAGATGAAAAGAATGGGGCATTGGTTTTTAAAATGTATTCAAGTGAGATTTTTAGGTTTTTTACGTTCAAAATGTTTTCGAGTGGAGTATTCAAAATTTTCTCACGTTTTATTCCAATTTTTTTCAACTTCACAAAATAACTACAAATTTATTCATTTATTTTTATTATAATGTCTTATGCTGATTTGTAATTTTTTTTTTCAATTGTAGCGAAATCATTTTCAGCAAGGTTCTTGATTTTTTTATGGCATTTTTTTACACTTATTTTTTTTTGAAATTTTTTTCACAATTTTTTCGATCAGGTAATAACTTATTCCAATAACCATAGATTTACTGTATTGTTATGCCCGCGAATACCGTCTCGAAGGGACGTGTTATCGTGGACGGGTAATTTGGGGATTGTTGCCAATAAATGAGTTCAACTCCAACTCATTACTTGTAACAAGTTAACGATAGGTTTATTAAATAAGGTTTTACAAAGTCAAGGTTTGGTCGCCTTGAGACCAATAGTTATGATTCGAAGCGTAGACTGTCGCAGACTGCCTAATTTGGGCGGTCTCGTGTGTTTTTATGAGTTATCCTAAATGGTGTCAAATTACCCCTTCCGTTAATTAGTTGTTTCGATCTATCAATTGGGTCGTTCTTGATCGGTGGCGAAATGCCCCGTCAACGATTCTAGGTGTGTGCAACTCCTGGTCGATAGACACGTTCGGTGATCGAAACTCGTGATTTAGTAATTATTCTGTTTAAGTGTTCTACTTTAAGTATTCCTATGAAATTAATACGTTGCCAATTTTGGTGTTGCCATGGGCACAACAGTATTACTAAATCGTATAATTCGCAACGTTCAGTACGAATCGCTTCCTCTTGTGAAACCGAATTCTTTCCGTTATACGAAATTGAACTCGCTGATTCAATTACGAAACTTATTTCACGAATCTACGATTTCGAGTTCCTTAACCTTTCCAGAACCGTAAACGAAATGCACGATTTATCGCGAGAACCCGGAACACACTTGCTCACTTAGACCTTCGTTTACATTTCGCATACGCATTTGCCCAACAACCTAAAGTCTTATTTTGCAATTTCCTAACATCAGAAGCATTGAAAGAGAATTGGCAACCAAAATCCAACAGTCTTTCGCTAATCTTCGGTCTGAGCGGAGCTTCTCAGGTATCGTCACCTTGAGTCCGAGTCTTGTTCCAGGTCCTTGCAAGATAGTTATATAGTAGTTACGCGTCTTCGAATCTTCGCGATCAAGCATCACTTCTCGAGGGCTAGTGAGGCATTGAGGTGCAGCGTTTCTTTACTTCTTGAGGGTAAATAAGGACTCAATAACCGATTATTTATACATGCAAGCCTTCAAAGAACTAATAATAAAAATCCGGAAATTAAAAACATCATTTCGACATATCATATTTAACATTATCGAGTATAGTGCGCGATTTGTGTACTCGAGTGTGCCGACAACAGTGTCTTCGAAGAGACCCGCTACGCTCAGCCTCAGCACGTCTCAAGTTACGCGCGGAACATCGACCCGTAAGCCCAAAACTGTATCACCTTTTCCTTCACGTAAAAATTCTTATTATTGTAAACAAGAGGAAGTAGACTGCGATCTTGTTCGACTGTAACGGAAATCTCGAATTTCGATCCAAAGAATAAATGAGCTAACTTTCAATGCGTGTCTTCTGCTTATACATTGAAACGAAACGCACTCACTCCCGACCCGAGTCCCGATATTTTTATCCCGAACGCGATCGAGTGTAATGCGACGGCGCGATCGCCGATATGTTTGCCCGACAATAACAATGACGCGTGCGTTTGTTACGTCCTAGCCTTACGCTAGACCCCCCCCCATAAATTTTTCATTGCACCTTATACAATACGTACCATCAGACGGTACACTTTTATAAAACTACATCATCATTCGTCGATAATGAATAGTAAGTAAATAATCGAGTATATACGCTTGTTCAATTGTACATACTCTCAAATAATAACATAAATCTTAAGACGAAACTTCCTCTTAAACATTCGATACCCATAACCATTTTTTCTAATCCTCAGAACAACTTGCGAGCTGCACATGTACACTAGACGACTCGACTTTCAGTCACCACAAAAAATCCTCTACATGACTCCGATGGGAATCGTCTAAGGACTTTCCTAGACTACCCTTAATCCTCAAATTTATAACATCCGCGACATTTCTCACATCTCTTCAAAATCTCGACAAAATCCAAACAGAGCAATAAAAACTCACTCTCAAATTTACATTTTCCAGAACCCTATAAAAACCAGAAACATTTGGCAAAACTCATATTTCTCACGCACGTGTTCCAATTTCAAGTGGAACACGTGCACATCTTAGAATTTCCGATCAACGCAATTTTCCTAATTCTAAGAAATCTCAAACGACTTTTCCTGCAATCATATCTCCGGAAAAGTCTCCCCCATATCCAGATCCAATCACCAAATTAGGTCACTCACTTTATCCAAACTAATCCAAACTAAAAACCGTAAAGAACAACTTTCTTCCGCAGCATCCTACCCCCAAAAAACGCATTCTGATCTCTAACTCCAACTAGGCTAAAAACTCTAGTTTACAGTTAGTTAGCATCGGACTTCAAAAGCGGCAACACTCTTTATAATAATGCAAATCGTCGCGACTCTAATATATTTTATACTTAGACTCCGAACAATCATCAAGTGTCAATCGCGTCCGAAATTCTCTTCATTCATAAACTAAAACAATCGGCTAACTCAGAATTAAAATACCTCAACCTCAATCTAAAAACGAGATAATTGTACAGACAAAGTGTCGTGTAAGTAACGATGAATAAATAAACATTATATTATTCAAGATTTATCAAAAGTTCATCGACATAGTGTTTATTTAAACGACCTCCGACATCGCTCCTGAAGTTGAGAAACCCTTTCTAACTCCGGATCCTACACATTAAAGGGTTACGTATATCCAATAATATAATAAATGTGTTCGGGAAACAGGTAAGGCTCAAACAGGACTCACTAGTGGCCACCATAAAAACTCATACGCCACTTCTAAATCGAGCACTCGCCGATCCCACTCAAATCTCCCGCTCGGGACTTAACACGTTCATCTCGGCGGCGGCCATCTTGGGCATCGACAACGAAAGGCTGAGGCAACCGACGCGAGCGTTATCGACTGCCGCCAAGCGTCTTAAATATGAAATATATGATTTTTTTGTTTTTCTTTATTTTTTATGATTAAAGCATTGTTCTATACCGTAATTAGACTCAAAAATTCGGAAAAAATCGCTGAATCGAGATAAAATGTTCACGAGGTAAACTTTTTTCGGAAATTTGAATAAATTGAAAGAAATAAAAATGTATACTACCGCGCATGCGCACTGTTTGGAAAACTCTAAGGTTCACCGGCCTCTCGCGTGGGATCCTCAGTGCACGGGGGGTCTCTCGCTTGAATTCGGTGGCCAGCGACATACCGGACATCTCTCCCCTCCTTCGTCCTTATCATTTCCGCGATCTTTTCTAATTCTCAGCCTATTCGCAACGAATTTGCACACGGCACGCTTCGGGTTTCTTTTCCTTCTCGCCTCTCTTCGCGCCTGACCGCGACACGGTGAACATCGATCCACGCTATCTCATCTTCGATTAACGTGCTCTTCGAAATCTTCAGCGTGTTCTTCCAAACGGCCTATTTCTTTCATTCGCGAGCGTTCGCTATAATTGAACTCCGATTTACGCCCGGACTCCGTTATAGTGTTTCGTTAGTGAATTCGTCGGTACTTCGCTTCCTTCCCGGATGTTCTTCACTCAATAAATTTCTTTCTACAGTTCCTATACCGTTTCTTTTCCATAGCTCAATTACGGGCTTAATTATTCTCACGACTTACAACCGGGTTAATAAGAACGAGTCTGTGCGGTTTTCATTCGTTATACAATTCGTTTTCGGTACACTTCATTAAATTAATCATTCGCATTATTCTTTCGGTTAATATTCTTCGTTTTGGCGACCACGTGCCAGTTATCCGTCATCTTCGAAAACGTGCTTCGAAAGAAAACTATATCTATATTAAAATAAAGACTGACTATTTTGTTATTTTATACACGGAAATTCCTTTCAGTGTTTTATTCATTTATTAATTCCTTCGCAAATTCCTTCTTCCTCGAATATTTAATCTACTTCGAACAAACCAGATCTTCGGACTCTTCAAAAAAAAATACACGCACCAAGCCGGCTCCAAGAGAAAGCACGGGCTAAATTCATTGTTTTTCAAATTATTAATTTGTATTTTAATACGGAAAGTGATTTGATGAATAATAATTATTAATAGTTGATTATGGAGAAATTAGTACAAAAAATGCTGAAATACATAAAAAGTGGATCTCGCGCAGCTAAGGGTGCGAAAATGGGGGTAGTGGTGAACGAATGCAAGGGCGTGAATGCGAAGCGGGGAGCGTGCTGACCGAATGAGAAGCGAGAGTTAGAAGAAACATGCGCATTAAGGGGTTCAAAGATAAAATTAAGCGGGCCATTGAAAGTGAGGGAAAAGTGGGGGATAAAAGTCGGTGCGCGACCGCTCTCGGCATCAGTTCCTTTGATCTCTTAGACTGGCTCGGACCTCCTAACAGAGCTCTTTCCAGTAAAAACTCTACTTGGTTCCAACAAATCATAAATCCTTTGTTCCTCTTTTCCTCGATGCCTGGAATATTGGAGGGGTTTGGTGACGTTCCTTTCCCGTAGTCCAGGGTCACTCCTATATTTTTTTTAACTTTCCAATTAATTGATGCATGGGGCATTAGAGGAGTTCGGCGACGTTCTCATCCCGTGGTTTATGGTCGATTAATTCCCTTACCTCGTAGATGCTCAAGACATTGGGGTGATTTGGTGATGAATTACTCCTGTCGTCTGGGGTCTGCATCCTTACCTGTTCGATAAGGGATATTGGCGCTATTCGGCGACGTTTAGAGCCCGTAGGCTGAGTCGTACTCACCTTTTATTATTTCGTTTATTCTTTATCATTGTTGGAAACGAAAGAATGTTTTTATTTATTTATTTGATGGATATTAAATTAAATTAAAGTTTGATTGAAATATAGCCGAGGCAGTCTAAGCGGAACTGTGAATTTGATTATATTTCCAAGAGGCTTGAAGTAAAATTATTTGTTAATTGAGTAAAAATCGATAATAAGAATTGAAGAAAGTGAAAATAATTAATACTCTTGGATTTATAATCTAGAGTCGCGGTAGCGACTCCGAGACAAGTACATTTATGTTATGACGAGTCGCTGACAGAGAGTCTTTACTGGAGCGATAGCGTTTCCAATTGTTTTCGAAAATTTTCAAAATTTGTTTCTTTAATAGTTAATGAAATACAGTAGTTCAGAGAATACTGTAAGTTGACGTATTTTTTATTTTTTTTTTTCTTTCGATTGCGACCTCTCCGAACTCTCTAGCTCAACGCATTGAAGAGATATTAATTATTTATTTTTTAATTGGATCAAAAAATGGGTCGGGTTTTCGCACACATTTTTGATGTTTATTTGTTTTTTTTTTCAGAGACAAATCTGGTGCCATAATACATTTTATATATCTATATTATTTTTTTCCTGGTGCCATAATACATTTTATATATCTGTATATTTTTTTCCTGGTGCCATAATACAAACATATACTTATATATTGAAACGTTTCATGATTTTTGAACATTGGTTAGATGTTCAAAAATCGAAACTTAGGATTTTTGAGATCCTCTTCTCTCTCGTGGAGAGGTGTGCAGGTTCGTGCACTGACCGGCGAGGTCTTTGCTAGGAGTAGGAGTCACCCTCGGATGCTGCACTGTTAGCGCCTCCTTCTTTACGCCATAGGGCTTAGCCTCACTACGGCGTCTTTAAGGACAGCGAGCTTCTCGTGACGCAATCGGGCGAGGCCTCGCTATTGCGCCACTGTACTTTAATCGTACGAGAAGGTAATTCCTCGATTGAGGATTTCAGTGCTCCATTATTGTGGTGAATAATTTTTGTGGGCAGGAATAAGGAGGAGGAGAATGGAAAGGTGAGGGAGCCTTATCGGCGTACGGGTGATGCTCCGCTGACGCGAGAGCGCTCATTCCGTCGCCCTCTGTCAGGATTTCTGTAAAACCAGAAATCGTGACAGGGGATAAGGCTGTCCCGTTACAATATATATATTAGGGTGTGCCAAAAAAAACTTTTAATTTTTTTTCTTTAGTTACCATGGAAATATCGTCCAAGATGACGAAAAAAAATTCTGTTAAAGTTTGAGCTTTTAATATTAATATTTAGAGGTCGCTCATCGTGATTTTTGATTTCCCATTTAAATAACACGGGAAATTTTTTTTTCTTTATTCGGAATTTCATTGCACTCGAACGAATAATCGGTCAGTAAAATTGAATACACATTCTTGTAGGAAATTAAACGATCTACAAAAAAGGTCTGATATGATTTTTTGCTTACTCGACTTGTTTAAAAGTTATTTGAGGTTAAGGTTCAACCTCAAATTGTAAATAATGACTTTTACAATTTGTTATATTCTATCGCAAAATAATAACTCAAAAACATAAAATATCATATTGTTCGTGACTTTTCTCGTTTTTACTTGACTGATTCATAGGAAAAAAAATCATGTCCTTTAGCGAACTATTTTTTTTTTTTTTTTTTTTTCAGGGCGTTGGGTCCAGATGGCTCCCATGCTGCCCTGCCAGATTTTCTGACTGTTTTACCAGCAGATCTCCTGACTGATTTAGCGAACTAAGATATTTCTCGATTGTAACGCCACCTTCCTGGCATTATTTACTCGAAGTGACATATTAGGTTATGTTTATCTTGTCCAACTTTTTTTAATGTGTGAGACTTTGTGAAATTATTACTATTCAATTACTTCGGAGTATAATAAAGTTCACTGTTTGAGTTTTTGCTTTAAAATGAGCTGCAAGCCTATTTATTTAATTGGTTCTCCTAACCCGAACGTTTTTGGCCGTAAATTACCTACTGTTAAGAGGTTATGTCAGTGTTTTTTCATCACCACACAGTATTGAAGCAGACAATTAATCAAAGTGCAGTGAATACCATAATTAAAGTTGAAAAACAATGGCATTCTGCGGGAATACCTATTTGTGGAAGACAGAACGCTGTGAAAAAATTACAAAGCTTACATAATAAGTGGAATAGTTTACATAAAAACCGAAGTAGAAACAATTCATCGGCTCAAATAAAAAATCGGTCTCTTTTTCAAAAAAAGTTGAGTGAACTCTTTAATATTTCGGATCAGAAGAGCCTCAATGCAATGGGTCATGATAAAAAGGTGTTCATAGAGGGACAAAAAAGTTCGAGTCGATGAGGAATTATAAATTTAAGTTCACAACCAAAAATTGAAGAAGATTTGATGACAGTTGATAACACAAGTCAGTATTACATTTTATGAATATGTACTTAGATTTATAGTTCTAATACTTTGATATAAATAAATGCTAAATATTTTCATCGTATTGTTAATAATTGTTGATGTACTTTTATAATGAGTTTTTTATTTCATTACAAAATATTGCATCTATACTTTTTTCATATAACTATAACTAGACAAATACTAATTCCGTCATTAAATGAATGGATTAAACATATTTCACATGTTAAACGCTCATAAGAGATAGTATCAAAAAGAATTTAAAGGGTTAGAAAGTATTAAAAATGATTGAAAATCAAATCATTTTAAATACTTTTGAATCCTTTTGTTTCATAAGGGTTCATTTATTTTATATTTCATTTTATTTTTACTAACATTAGTCAATAATTCTGTTTTAAATCAAATAATTGTCATTTGTTTATAAAAGTTTCAATTGCAGTTCAGCCAGTACAAGATGAGCAGATCCCGATAAATCGGCAAGAATCTAACATAAAACCATCTCAGTCATCAGTAAGCTTCACTTCAAAATCGGTCTCGGATTTTGAAAATGAATTAACACCACCTGTTACTTCTAAAATTAACTTGATAACACCGGAGTTAGTATCTGCATTAGATCGAGCTAACGTTTCTAGTAGAAATGCCACGTTCATCATTGCTGCGACTTTGAAAAGTGTTGGGTTTGATTTGAATAATGTAAATATTAGTCATCAAACAATCCATCGAAGTCGAATTGCTTTACGTAAAGAAATTGTGGAAGGGTTAAAGGATGAGTTGAAGTTTGAAGATAATCATATTGTGCACCGGGATGGGAAGTTGTTATCAGACATCATTGGAACCGATACTGTAGATAGACTTCCAATTATTCTGACATCATGTGGTACTGAACAATTATTGGGTGTGCCGAAGCTGAAGTCAGGAAGTGCCAATGATCAAGCAGTTGCTATCCTAGAAACTTTAAAGCAATGGGGTGTTAGTTCATATGTCAAAGGGATGTGCTTTGATACAGCAGCTGTTAATACAGGTTAGTCATAAATGATTTATGTAAGCTATTTATTTAAATCATTCATGTATTTTGATTGTTTAATTCGTTTTTAGGAATTCATCATGGGACTTGTGCTGAAATAGAAAAAGTTTTAAATCGAGAGTTGATCTATTTACCTTGTCGCCATCACATCTTTGAACTAGTATTAAAAGGTGTGTTTGAGGTATATTGGCCGACCTCATCAGGCCCAAACGTTTAGTTCTTCGCTAGATTCAAAAATAAATGGAATGAGCTTGATAAATCTAATTTCAAGGCTGGGTTGGACGATAGTATCGTTAGTGGAGTGTTATCAAGTAGCAAACAAGTGTTAGTTACTTTTATTGAAGAAAATTTACAGGTACGAAATCATAAATTTGACTTTATAAAAATTATACAGGTAATATATTTTTCATGAAGTTGTTGGATCTTTCTTACTTTACTAAATAATTTATATTGAATTTTTTATGTATTCTTGATAGGTTCGTCAACCGAGAGATGATTACAAAGAGCTTTTAGAGCTATCACTGATTTTTTTGGGGGAAAAGCCAAAAAACTTTTCATTTAAATATCCAGGTCCAGTTCATCACGCTCGTTTGATGGCAAAAGCCATTTATTCGCTGAAAATATTCCTTTTTAGGAAAGAATTTAAACTAACAGCGCGAGAAAGCAACGGTTTACGTGAAATATGTAATTTTCTTGTAAAAATATATTTAAAAGCTTGGTTCACGGCTGCATCTGCTATTCTGGCTCCATGCAATGACTTGACCTTCATGCAAGACTTTAATTGAGTACAAAGATGTAAACTGTTCCATATCAAAAGCAGCTTGTTCGAATATGGTGAATCACCTTTGGTATTTAAGTGAACAGTTAGCAATTATTTCTCTTTTTGATGATAATGTGCCCCTCTTCGTCAAACAAAAAATGATTCAAGCTTTAAAGGAAGATAAAATAAGCACTGATTCAAAGAAAAAGAAATTTGAAATCGAGCCAGGACATTTAGATACATTGTTATCAAAAGACATAAGTGATTTTATTTCAAAAAAGTCATTGTCAATATTTGAAATATTTGATTTACCAACTGACTTTATCGATAAAAATGTAGAATTTTGGACACAGGATGAAATCTATCAAGAGAATCTGGTATTTTTCAAACGTCTCAGCGTTGTCAATGATGTAGCAGAAAGAGGAGTTGCATTAATAGAAGAGTACAACAAATGTCTCACTAAAAATGAAGAACAGTTGCAATATTTATTGCAAGTGGTTAAAAACCACCGGCAAAAATATTCCAATTGTAACAAAAAAAATTTAGTTTGATTCTAGTGAAGAGAGTGAAGAAAGAACAAGTTATAAAATAAGAAATTTTATTATAATTGAAAAATTATTGGAACATAGCCTTTATTATTTTACTTTACCTAATAGTCAAGTGTATATAGTACTTTTATTATTTTTAAGGAATAATAAATTTTTTTGAGTAACTACTCAGGTGAATAAAAAATTGCGAATTTTTTCAAAAATTAAGTATAGGAAAAAATCGGTTTTCCAACAATTATTGATATTTCGTATAAATTTTATTGTTTTACCGAAAAAAACTCGATAATCTTAACGGTAAATATGATATTTTATGTTTTTGAGTTATTATTTTGCGATAGAATATAACAAATTGTAAAAGTCATTATTTACAATTTGAGGTTGAACTTTAACCTCAAATAACTTTTAAACGAGTCGAGTAAGCAAAAAATCATATCAGACCTTTTTTGTAGATCGTTTAATTTCCTACAAGAATGTGTATCCAATTTTACTAACCGATTATTCGTTCGAGTGCAATGAAATTCCAAATAAAGAAAAAAAAATTTCCCGTGTTATTTAAATGGGAAATCAAAAATCACGATGAGCGACCTCTAAATATTAATATTAAAAGCTCAAATTTTAACAGAGATTTTTTTTCGTCATCTTGGACGATATTTTCATGGTAACTGAAGAAAAAAAAATTAAAAATTTTGTTTTGGCACACCCTAGTAGACATATATAGGGGTAGTTCACCCGCTTAACTTGATTTGCGAGAAAAACGAAAAAATCCGTATCTACTATTTTTCAGCCCTCTTCAAAGTGCAATTGAATCCATCGAGATAGGAGCAATAGTTTTTTTGTTACAACGATTTTGTGAATTTCAATCCCTATAACTTTTTTTCTATGCGACCCCCCGATATGAAACCAGTTGCATTTTTCATCGTTTATCATTAAGTAAATTATCCATTTGGGTGCATTCGATTATCTCGAGTGAAAATAGGTGAAACCTGAAAACTACCCCTCGGAGGTCTCAACTTTGAGGGATAATTTCACCCCCTAGAAACGTTTTTCCGCCGATAAAAAAAAATACGTGTCTCTTAGATTTTGACGTAGAATAACATATTTAAATTTCATTGAAATCGAAGGGGGTCAGCGGAAAGACTTTCCTTGTAAGCGAAAATAACAAAAGATAATTGAAGTCATTGATTCTTTGATCAACTCAATAATTAATAATCATAAATTCATTTTAAACACAATCATCTCTATATCTAAATTTTGTTAATCCAATTAATATTTAGCTAAATAGTGGTAAATATTAGTTAAATTAATCAAATTGTTATATCAAAACATAGTTGAGCTGATATACACTGCCCATCAAAAGTTTCCAGACAAAATTGCGAAAAAGTCTCGGAGCCATTTTTTATGCCAATTTGCGGGCAGTATAAATAAACAAGTTCAACAAACGGCATTTTAAAGGCAAGGAACTCTTTTTTAATTTGCTTTTTTCTAAAATTTTCTACGATTTTTTTTACATGCGCTACATTCTTTTGACCACGACGTACGGTCGCTTTCGAAAAAGGTTCCCGAGAGTCAAGTGACTTTGGGCTGGCTGCAACTTTTCCAGACCAGGCTAGCGGTGGCACCCATGTTTTTTCATGTTCAGAGAGATTCCAGCTGTGATTTAAAAAAAAAAAAATCATGTGTTCGATATGGGAGTTTCATTACGAACATGAATGATCTTTAAGCGTGGCACCGCCTTAACTGCACAGGTGAGGAGTGGCACCTTAATTTTTTCTCTAGTGCTCTATCTTTCCTATCGATTGGCACTAGTTTCGTCCCTGTGATCGTTCAGGTGGGTTTACTCCGAAAAATCAAACCGGAAATAGCCCTTTTTCTAAAAATCTGCACATTTTGAAGGTTTGAAATGCCTGGCACCCTCTTGGTCAGTAAGTAAGCTGTCGATTTGGAAAATTACGTTCGGGCTTTTGATCAGGGAGGGTTTGGTGCAGCCGGCTCTTGGACTAGTAGGATATTTCTCCTGTCCTTTGATTTGTCCATTGTCACTTTATTTATTAATTTTAATCATTCAAGAAAACTTCATTCAGAATCAATTAAACTAATTTATAAATTACACAGTTAATGCACAAAGTGAACTGGGCCCATAACCTATTGGAAATGGGTTGATAAATAATATGAAAACGAAACTTTACTTGGTTCTTTTTATTCTAATTTATCTAATGCATAAGAAGGACCGTCTGTACAGTATAAAGATCTCTGAGAGACTGTAAAAGGTTAGAAGAAAACCATGCAGGGTAGCGTCGCCAAATTATAAAGAACTCTCTGTTCTTTCTTTCTCTATGGTGACTGTTCATGTTTACATTATCCCTTCGACACTCTTAGAGTCGATTCGTTTTTGGATGCATGTCTTATATATATGCTATTCTTAGTGCTAGAGACTGTATTATCCAATAAATTTCAATTGGTCTGCCACTTGGCAGTTCAATACAAATTGAACACTCCGATCCTAAGAAAAACAGTAAAAAACTCGCTAAGAAAAACAGTAATAATTGGAAAGCAATCAATGTTATTTATAATTATAGATAACATCGATTGTGTATTAGTTATTACTGCTTTTCAGCGCTGCGAGTACCCAGCGGTTTCGAACCCGATTTGTATTGAACTGCCGGGTGGCCCTCAGAAACTGCCCTCAGAACTACCACCAAAAGAAAAAACTACCCTAATCGCTTGAAAAGATCCTACTTTCATTTTCCATCGAATATTTTTGCCAGAAATTGTGTAAAAGTCATTCTAGAATACGTAGTCGGATTCTGAAGAACTTACGGATCAATCAACCCCTATGAACTAGCCTAAAATTGTGAGAAATGTATCCTTCAATGGATAAAATATTATTTTATCCTGATCTATGTTATGTTATTTAATCCTGATCTGCATATGCTGAAGGACTCACGGATAATTCCAACTCTTACAAACAACCCTACATTTGGGGAAAATTCACCAACAGTGCATAGAAA
>JBBLXU010003925.1:0-18876 GCA_037893425.1 Campoplex nolae
TATGTATATATACGAATAAAGAGTTAATTATTTTTCCGCAATCGAATTAGTCTCATACCTCTTACGTATGTTGGTCATGTACCCTGCGTGAGAATCTAAAGAGACTTATATCAAGATTCTTTAATGAATCCGACCAGAATTTTGAGCCATGACAGCTATTCGATAGATGAAATGACTAGGTACTTTGGTTACAATTTTTTATTTTTCCATTTTTTCACACTTTGTTCATAAATTCCTTAACGACAAGTTTGAAATTCGAAATAACGAACGAATCAATGAATAATTGGATGAATTGATTTTTAATCGACTTTCTACCTCCAAAGTTTTTATTTATTTAGTTTTTTTTTTTTTTTCAGCACGAATTTATTTTTATTTATTATTATAGTATTATAATATACTATGGAATTAATTATAGAATATTTATGTATTTAGTACGATGTTTAGATGTTATTCGAATGAAAGATTATTCGATATTCATAGAAACATCATTTTCTCAATATTTATATTTTTTTTTTTTTTTTTTTTTCAAACGAGATTCCTCGATTCAAATTTGCTTCGGAGATATTTTCATGCTATGTTGATCAAAATATAGTCATGATCAATAAATGGAATAAATAAGAAATCAAAAATTATTTCAACGTCGAAACGAAGCTTCAGGGATAACATTAAAATCGTGAAACTCTGAAACTTTTGTACTTTTTTTCGACATCGAAATTCTGGAGCCTTCCTGTACGGATTTAGATCAAAAAAAGTTTTCAGTTTTGTATTATCAACGAGGAAATCAAATTCGACAACAAAAAATGACTGTTTTTGAGCGATTGAGACGAACTTTTATACTCAGAAAAGAAATTCGTTGATTCAACAAAAAATTTTGTTGGATCAACGATGTTTTCGACGGAGAGAGAGAAGAATGTTTAATCGGAGCCAGCGAATCGAAGGTTTGAAAAAAAAAATGTTTTAGTCGAGTCAACGAATTTCATTTTGTTCGCGACGATTCCGTTGGTTCGACAAAAATTTGGTCGATTCGACAAATTTCTTTGCTCAGAATACGAATCCCTTTCGTGCAGCATAATTTTTCTGAACAATTATTCAATTCGAAAGATTTTTTAATTCAAGTTCACCGGAGTCGACTTGAGTCGAACGAGGATTGGAGATCGAGACCCTTCTCGTAATATTCCACAATGCAGTTCGATGCATCGCAGATCGACGAGATTAGTTTTCAGTTGATCGTCAGATCGTCTCTCCCTGTGTATGTGTACGAACTTTAATGTCTTTTTTGTACGAATACTTGGCGTCCGTAGACCGCAGTTTAATCGCGTCCTGGCTACAGCAAAACATGAATCGACGTAGCGGGGAAAAAAAATGAAAAAAAAATAAATAAATAAATAAGGCGACGCCGCCAATTATTTAGTTGCATTATGTATGACAGCCGGCTCTCGCGTAATTCGCGTGCATTCCTCGTATTCGCGAGAAAAGTGATACGCAACTTGTCAAGGGTGCACTTCGTACCATTTTCTTTTTTTTTTTTTTTTCTTTTACTCGATCAAAAACAATTTATACGCCGCGAGAATGCAATCGCAGTAAGAAAAACAATTTTGATCATCGAGAATTAAATTCGTTCTATTTGACGAAAAATTTGGGGATTCAATGATTTAAAAAAATTTTTTTTTGCTGCATTGCTCATGATTCGGTTTATTGGAAACTGTGATTCATGAAATTGTTTTTCGTAGAATGAATCAACTCGATCACATGTTTTCTCACGCTTATCATTTCGCTTTGCTCCGAAATAAAATATTTCTTCGAATATTAATTGTCGAGTGAGCTGACAGCTGACTGGTGATTAGTTTGGGATCGAAAAACGAATCGGTTCATTCGTTCGGATAATATTTCGTTTTTTTTAATTTTGAATTTTTTTTTTTAAATATATTGGTTGAAACGAAAGTTCTTTTGGTCAATAAAATTTGTTTTTTTTTTTTTTTTTTTTTTAGTACACAAAAATACGTTTTCATCTTTAAACAGCAGGAACGCAGCGAACAAGTTGCAGTAGAATCGTTCATTGGAAACGAAGTTTAGTCGAAATATTGAAATATTTTGTTGGATCGATCCAACGAAATGAAATATTTTTCGTTCTAACAAAGTTTCGTTTCGGCATAAAGTTAAGTGTTGAATAAATTCAACAAAATATTTTAATATTTCAACAAAATTTTCGTTTTCCGCGGATGATTCATTGAAACATAAAAAATTGAACTGTTGAAAAAAAAAAGATAACAAACATCCAACGTGTATTATCTGATTCGTAGAAATAATTGTATAAGCTTAAAAATTGAGTACATTTGCAGCTGAGAATCGTATAAGATTGTTATGACAAGAATGACAGGTCCACCAAACGTCCGCTTAATTGTTATGAATGTGTGCCCCCGCCACATAGCCGTCGCGTTTAATTACTGCAATTAAAGCGTTGCCGCTTTGGACTCTCTCGTCTCTCGTCACTTTATAACTCGAGGGTTATTTCGTTTTGTTTTTTTCTGTTTGTTGTCGTTGTTTCATTTTTCTCTCCTCATTTTCATCGGGCGTATACAGAGAGAAAATGTCGGACGAACTGTGCCGAGCTCTTTCAGCAACGTTGCGAATCGTCGAAAAACATCGAAAAGTAATCGGAAACTTGAAAATTTTCTATTTCGTATTCGCGATCGACCTGAATTCATTTTTTACACTTTATTCTCCAAGGATTTTAGACGTTTGGAGAATTTTGGAACGATTTTTCATCGATTTTAATGCACCTCGACGCATTTTGTTTCTCGAAAGATTCTTCAATAATTCGGCGCGTTAAAAATTCATCGGATCTCGATCGTTTCGATTCTTCGTCCAATTATTGATCGTGATAAAAAAAATTTCGAACACAAATAGCTCAGGTTTTTGAGCCAATGAAACTTTGGACTTTGCGAAATGGGAAAATTCGTTCGGTCGATTCCCAGATAATCTTTCGAGCAACTGACAGAATCGTGCTGCATTAAAATCGGTTAGAAACGAATCATTTTTTACAATAACCCCGAGAAAAATGTTCCTCATCGTCCACTGAAATAAAAATTTATCAGAAACATTAGAATATTTATGGTTTTAGGCGAATTCAACTAAGTTTCAAGGCACCAAAATTTCGAATGTAACAACAAACCTTTTTTATACCGAAACGAAATTTTATTGAAACGATAAAATATTTCAAGATTTCAGCGTCAATGAGTGCATCAAACTCGATGTATAAAAACTTGAAAATTTCGTGTTCATTTTTGAATGGCGCAGTAGTCAAACTCGGCGTTTAAAAATCCGAATCACGTAAGTGAATTTCGGTCGTCTGTGTTTTTCCATCCTAAAGGTGTCAAAGCATTGTAATGCGACTCAGAGAGAGTCGCATTACAATGTCATTTATATTGGTTTATCCCAGTGCATCGTAGTGATGCAGCAACTAAGGCAGTAACTTTGTGGAACAAGGTTGCGCAAAAGCGCGGGTTATGTCGAGGATTTCGACCTGGTTTTATAAAATCGTTCGCTCACTATTAATCGGTCTCTGCGAATCCTGAACCTTCGCGACGGTTGTATACACGTTGATTGCGATACATCTTTGAACCTAACGAAGAAAATAATAATCGAACCGACGAATGCTATATCATTTCTTTCATTTCATTTTTACGTTGTATCGAAATTTTCAAAGTTTCGAAACCGCGGATTATCGAATGAAGAAAAATATCTTTTATATCACGCGGTACGTAAATGGACGTTTTGCTTACGCTTCGCGTACACAAAACCCCCATTTCCGCACCTCGTAATATAAAATTTCGTATAACACAAGGACGAAAAATCTTTTCCTGACGAGTGTGAGTTTGCAGCCCGAGCCGAAGGCGAGGACTGCAATCACACGAGTCAGAAAAGATTTTTCGTCCTTGTGTTATAATGTACTATTTTTTCTCTCCGAAAAGCACGAAGTATGAAGAATATCGTGCTCAAAAAATACTGGTAAAGATGCTTCGATATGAAATGGAATGTAAATATTCAGAAAATTTCTTCGTAGAGACACGCGATTAAATTATTTTCGTTCCTTCGATTGTATCCTGAGCGATTATCAATTATATTATAAATTATTATTTTTGTTTTAAATTAAAATTCCCGTGTTATTTCTCTTCAAATTACCTTGTTAACTTTTTCTAATAATAATCATTAAATCGTTGTTACCATCATTTCGTGTTCTTCGATTATTTTCGGTCTTCACCCCGCCCATCCGCTGAAATTAGCTGGTCAACCGTCTTTCTCTCTCTTCGTTGTCGAGTCGCTTTGCGACTGGCGCCCAAATAAATAAAATCGACAAAAAAGAGAGAGAACGACTTTTGTGACATTGTGGATTTCCGAATAATAAAATTTTCGTCACAATACATACGTTTTAATGTGCAGTTAATGCCTTTCCGCACGTATTACAGGGATCTCAAAACCCTGAAACTATCTGCAACGAGAGAATTACCGACTGTACGACTCTAACGGTTAAAAAGGAACATAATAAAATTGAAACACAGCCACAAATAAAAGGCTGTGTTCGCTTGAAAAAATGATGAAAACATTAAACGCTAGGAGCTGGGATATCTCAATAAGTCGTTAATTTTGTGATGGTTTTTTGAATATAGGGAAATATGAAGAATAATGAGGTTTAATAATAATAGGTTGAATAATAAATTTATTGACGTTTGTTATTATTATTAAATATTCCAACACTCGCGAGAGTGCGTGGCACCGCATCAGGACTCCAAGTTTTTTCATATTTGGGTTTTGTTGGACGTAGTCGAAAAATACCCTTGAAAAAACGTGCAAGAACGCCACTTGCGGTGATATCGTTGACTGAAATTAGCGACACAGCCGATCTAACCGAATTTAGGGTCCCATAGGATGCTCCTTCTTCAAACTTTTTTGTTAAAAATGCTAATAAGTCGTTCTCATTCGCTCCGTGAGGGTCAATCTTTGCGTTTGAGCAATACTCCCACCAAGCCTTTAACGGGCTCGCGTACTGTCGTATTGAAGAATCCGCCAACGACGCCACAAAAATCTCTATTGTCGATTTCGGTAAGCCTTTTTTCTTGAAAGCGTTCCGGATAACTTGCTGGCAATTAAACGCAAGTTTCTCGCTAGCGGATGATGAAGCGACCTACATGGAGACAACAATAAATCGTGAGACGGATTAAAATATATAGGCCTCTCGCACAAGCGTGAAAAGAACAACGGATACCACGGTTGGTTCGGCCAATCGGGTACTACGAGAATCCCACATGCCTCTTCCGCAATTATTTTTTGTAATACTTTCGGGATGATCGCAAAAGGCGGAAACGCATAGAAAAATTTATTTTTCCACGTTATGGTAAACGCGTCAATCACTGAGGCCTCGGGATCTCTATGCCAAGCACAAAAGACCTCGCATTTTGCATTACCTCTTGTCGCAAATAAATCTATTGTTGGCACACCCAACTGATTGATAATTTTTTCGAACGCAAATTCCGATAGTTCCCATTCCGTATCTACGTTTTGGTTTCTTGACTCGCGATCTGCGTCTGTTATTTGCCGACTTGATATATGATGCGAACACTCGAATCTGCCGAGCCTCGCACCATTTCCACAGTTCTTTGGCACGGTTGACTAACCCCGGGTACTGAACCCCACCCATACGATTTATATACGAGATCGCAGTCGTGTTGTCAACACGTAATAATACCTGAACCCCACGTAGATCGGAACAGAAACATCGCAAGGCTATAAACGCCGCTGTAAGTTCTAGATAATTAATATGCGAGGTCTTTTCGGTCTCCTTCCAAAAACCGTGAGCACCCTCGCCATTACAATGCACTCCCCAACCGGTCAACGAGGCATCGGAAAAAATCTCGCGAACGTATACCGGACTTGCTATCGATTTCTTTGCCGTTTGCAATTTTTCTCTCCACCAATCAAAATCCTCCCGCAGGGAGATTGGTATATGCATCGTTGCCTCATAGTTCTGTCCGTTTTTGAGAAGTGCTTGAAAAATTTCTCTCTGGAAAGCTTTTAAGTATGCGCTGCTATACTCCAATGCCGGATTATATGCTACGAGAGTTCCTAAAAATCGAGCGAATTCTCGAATTTTACAAACAGTCTTTCGTGAGAATACTTGTACTAAAGTTTTCGCACTTTCTTTTTTATCTCTGGGGAGTTCCAACAACATATCAACCGAGTTGATGTTAAATCCTAAGAAAGGGCAAATTTGCGTTGGTTCCAAAATACTTTTTTGCTTATTCACTATGAAACCCAATGATTCAAACAGCTCGATTGATGCCGTCACATTACGCGAGCAACTCTCGTAATCCTCACCTATACATAGCAAATCGTCCAAGTATATAACGGATACGAATCCCTGCGCCCTTAGCCGGCTAACCACCGGTTTCAAAATCTTTGTAAAGATACACGGTGCTGTGGATAGACCGTTCGGCAAACAAGTAAACTCATATAATTGCGCTTTGAACACAAATCGTAATAGCTTACGGCTATCTTGGTCCACCGGGACCGAATAATACGCATTTTCAAGATCGACTTTTGCCATAAAATTATTTCGCGATACAATTTTTACCGCGGTTCTCCAATCCTCCATTTTGAAGTGTTCTGTTTGCAAAAAATCATTTAAACGCTTCAAGTTTAAAACAAACCTATGAGAGCCATCTTGTTTTGGCACCAAGAAATAACTTGATACGAATTGCCCTCTTTTTGGACAGCAAGATTGAATAGCGCCGAGATCTAATAATTTTTCTATTGCACGCTCAAAATCCCTGTTCTCAACTTCGTTTTTACACGCTAAGTCTCGAGGCAATGTTTTTTGAACAATTGGATGCGCAGCTACAATTTTATACCCGCTCACGCAACGTATGACAAAATTTTCGGCAATCTTCTCCCATTCGGACACAAAATAACGAAGTCTTCCCGCAGGTTTGATTACCTCTACTTCTTTGATGACTTCTCGTCCGTGGGTTGAGACTGCTCTGGCAGGCGATTCTCCTGCTGCGCTCGTCCTCCTCTCCGGGGACCACGTTGGTTGTTGCCCACCTGATTCGTCCTCTGGACCCTTGCAGGTGGGCCTTTCCAGTTTACCGAGTTCTTTTTGAATGGAGCTTTGGGCACCGCTGTTGCTTTCACCGGTTGCAGCTTTAAATCGAGGCCAGCTTTTTCTATAGCCTTTGCCGATTTTAATTTCTCCGACAAATCCTCACCAAACAGAAATTTATCTGTTTCAACTTTTCCCAGGATCGTCCTGGCTCGTTTGTCCAAACCTGGCAAAATATAGGCCTTCCGGGCTACAGACTCTTTATGATGCAGATCTGTTATCAATTTTCCTGCGTCACACATAAGCTTCAACAGCTCGCTTCTGTCTACGCTCTCTTTTTTGTCGTTCAGGAGCAGCGTGATCGCTGTTCCCAAAGCCGACAGTGCTGAGCCGATCAAACATTGTGAGTCGATAAAGTGTCGATCACGTTTCACTGCCATCTCATTCAGCGAGGAGATAAGCTCTGGATTTAATGTCGGTGCTTCCAGCGGACAATTGCCATCTCGCGAGTAGGTTTTAAGCAACTCTGCTCGCGTTTCCTTATCTAAGCCAGATCGGATGCAAGCTTTCCACCGAGAAGCCAAGCCTGAATGAAGTTTGAACTCTTTCGGCTTGTTCGACGCAGGGTCTTCACCCAAAATCTGTAGCTCCTCTCCGTCTATTGGAACCTCCTCAATATCAGGATCCAATACGTCAAGCTCGTGTTCACTGCACGAGTTGTCTTGTTCTGTGCAAGAATAAATCCAATATTCAGTCATGAACAGAGGATTAGGTTATGACAGCCAAAAGCAAACATAACCTATATGGGGGGCAATAGGCAACCGTCTTATCCACAAATAAGCTCCGGCCATTTTCCATACAACCTTGTATCGCCTCTAAACGTGCGATCTCCTTGTCCCCAATAGAAATAAAACACTTACCTGACTCGAAAAATTGTGAAATGTCGTCTCTAGACGCATTTTCTGTCTCAGCTTTTGTCGAACCTCCTGGATCTGGTCGTGCCACCGGCATCGCCAGCTTTTTGAGGCTATAATAATGATCTTCGAGTTTTCTCATCTTTTTATATATTTTTTCAAGTGCGGATTCCTCCGTCTTTCTTTTCTTATCGTCCTCCGACATATTTCGATGAGAAAAACAATTAAAAACGATGATAAATTGACTTTGATTTTTGACTCTGAACCGACGTTTTCGGCACGAAAAAACGTTATGAAGGGAGCATACGGAATGGTGGAACGGGAGGGCTGTCCCGGTTCCCCGTTCCGTTTATTTGACTCTGAATATTCGTGGAATTTGGCATGAAGTAGGCGGTACTACCATTGTAATCTCGAGAACGAGACGATGATATAATTCCGTCGCCACGTTTTACGTACTTCTATAGTCTTTCATTTTGTTTCCTTGCCTGCCTCGCCCCATGATTTTTGATTAAGTTCGATATAACTGTCTTATAATCTTGAAGGTCTTGATGCTCCAAGGGCAGTTTTTTATATTCGTTCAAGTACTCCACCATTCCTGTAAATATCAACAGTTCCATTTTTAATTGGTTTTTTTTTTTTTTTTTTTTTTTTTTTTTTTTTTTTTGCCTTTATTTCTCCCTTTTTTCGGGTTACGGCTGACTTTTGCTCCCTTCCACCCTTCCACCCTCTACCTCTCCTACCTCTCCTCCTTCTTATCCCTGGGTATCTGGTCCGGGTCAGTAACCAGACCCCAGGGCCCATCGTGGCCGAAGCCTCCTGCAGCCGCCCGTGCGGCTACAGTCGGTCCTGTGTTCGCCTCCCGGCGGCAGAGCTACGTCACGCCTTGTCACGAGAAGAGTAGGCATATTTTTATTCTTCTCATGACAAGTCTATGCCACCGAGAGTCGAACCCCGGACCTGCCGATGCTCTGGTTAAGAGGCTAGCACGCTAGCCACCAGACCAGAGCGCCGGTTATTTTTAATTGGTTATTCTATGCATTTGTTTTTATACCAAGTAGACAATGTGGTACCAATTTTTTTTTTTATTTTTTATTTCGGCGCAACTACTTTATAAGATTTGTATGAGTTTTCAATAGCGATGGAAAACATGTAACTATACGTTTTGATTTTTTTTTTTTTTTTTTTTTTTTTTTTTTTTTTACAAAAGACAAGTTGTTTATTCATTTCACACGGTTTATTCTTTCGCATTTATCAAATCACATTTTTTTTTGCGACGTTCGGTTTACATGTATGCACGTTTTTCAACCTCCAACCTACGTTTTATCGCTTGAAACTGTTCCTCTTTTATGGGTATGGCATCTTTCATATTCCCCTTACGGACTTTCATCACCAGCTTCAATTTCGTATTAACTTCTGGCCACAGAGCGTTGATTAACGCGGATACTCGAATATTTACCGTTTCAGCCCATTTTGCGACTGAAAGCGCCTCGTAATGCCATTGTAGTGTTCTCGAAATGGTAATTCCGAGATAGCTCAATTTTCTCGTCGCTTCTATCGTCTCGATGTTTTGAGTTTGTGGGTCCTCAACGTTGACACTACGTTTAGCACGTGTGCGATGTTGTCGTCCAAAGATTATGGCTTGCGTCATTCACGTTTTTCAACCTCCAACTTACGTTTTATCAGGATGAAAGAACACGTTTTAACAGAATGAAAGATTATACTAATCGTAAATTTCAATTTCATCTACATCGTATTTTCCAGGTACATGCAAATTAAATTTAAAATTGTGTTGTATTTTCAATGTTTTGTTTCCAAGGGTAGAATTTATATACGAATGTTGTAATCTTCAATAAAAATTATGGATTACTCCAATGCAGGTTTGAAAAATTCTCGAACACTTTTTTAAAATTCAGTATTGAGTCTAGTGAATTCACTATAGGTAATAGAAATTTATGTCAATGTTTTAAATTTATCGCACAAGTGTAGTAATTTTCATTTCATTTGGTCAGTTTGTGAACTTAATTTTTTCCTGTATAGTAAAAGTATTGTAATTTTCATATAATTTTTGACAGTGCATGTACTAGTCTTATTCTGTCGTCGACTAACCAAATTTCAAATTTCCCCTCGTTAAACATTATCATTTTTGTAGATGGAACCATTCAGTCCTATTACAATCGAATCCGGCGATGAGAATAAATTATCGAAATGTGTGGGAACCATTCCTAAGCAACCCGGTTATTCTGTAAGTCCACCGACAACTTTTTATGCTTTTCATTCGATTCGCTTAACATTTCATTGTCTCTTCGGGTCCCCTTCGTGTTACCGTTTTTCAATGTCCAAATATCGTTTCGTTGTTGTAGTTTTTTTTCGAGCCACCAAAGTGTACTCCCGCCAAGCAAGAACCGAAAAACCCGAAAGCAAACAATCAGCAAGGCGACGAACATTATTCGAGATCCGACAGCTCGAATTCAGGCTTGGCAACATTTACGTCTGCCGACCATGACAAGAGGCTGCCTCTAAAAACTGGGTGCTGCGTAGATTATTTTCATTCTGGTACTTGCCGGCATAACAATACCCAATCTAATGAGAGCAAAAGGACTACGACCTGCGAAATTCCTTTCCGATACGACAAAAATCGATGGATTTGGTCAGAAAAAGCATTTGAGAAGATGACGATTTCGGTTGACAATCAGCATAGTTCAACGACGGTGGATTCGACGAAAACAACGGAACCGGTCAACTATTCTGCCGATTACAATATTGCGACGTCTCTCAGACAAATATGTTGCGACGATTTTTATCGTTGCGAAACTTGCGAACATTCCGAAATGGAAAAATATGAACCGACCGTAAGTGTTTATTTACAATCATTAGCAAATTCGTTACGTTTCAACGTTTTCAACATTTGAACTATCATGCATTGAATATTCACGGTGAGGGACGATTTTTGTAACGTTTTCAGTTGTACGATCAGAATAACGGCGAATCATTGGCAACAATCGATGAACATTCATCGACATCACGTTCTGTCGATACTACCAATCGATCGAACCTTCGGGGAGTCGATGATACGCGAGAATGTACACAAACGGTGAGTAACGATTCGTACTCTTTATATTAAATCGAACTTTTTCGATATACCAACGTTAAATGGATATCGGCAGTACAATCTATCGTTTCAATAAACCAATGTTTTTTTATGATCGGGTGCACAACGAAAGCGACCGAAAGAATGATTGTCAATTGAATCTTTTTGCATCATTTGCATTTCGTTGAAATTACATGGTCTCATAATTTTTCTGATAATATCACACATGGGAATTCTATTTTGTTTCACTCGTCGATACTGTCTTTTCCAATTGTCAAACCCAAAAATAATGAATAGATATTTTTTTATCGAATTTGGCATTCATCACATGAATCTGTAATGTAGTATCTTGCTATGTTTCAGGCGGATTCCACGAGCCAGGAAAAACTTCCTCCATCGATAAAGTCATCCGATAATGAGTCAGCGCGTGGTTGTCGCTCCGAATGGGAAGCATCAGTTACCGACGACGATTATTCAAAGTCGCATGAAAAAAATCAACATGCTCAAAAAATGACAGTTTGCAAAACCTTCATTGAGAAAATGATCGAAGTACCCGTAAGTTTTTTCGTTCATTACATTCTCCACATCGATTTTATCAATTTTAAACTTATCCGTTTCAATAAAACACGACAATATTAATTCTGTATATATTAAAAACTGTATTACAACGTTTTTTGCCAAACTTAACGAAGGAATGCTGCGTACCTAATATATTTACAAATTCATTATGATAGTTATCGTAACAGAGTTATTTCCTTCCAGAATTTAAAGGCAGAATTACGCCAACAATTGCTATCTCGAGGAAGCCAAACTAGGTTTATCAAGGACACAATTCGCCACGAGACGGATTTGATTTTGGCATCGTTGCTGGTGGGTAGTCAAATTTGTAATTTGAATCCATACGCATGTAATATAATCATGTTTTTTTTTCTCGAATTCATTACAGCTTGTTTATAATTTTTTCATTTCTTCAGGACATGGTGGAAAACCAACAGGATGAGGATTTGAGTACGTTGTTGAGCGAGCTTCTCGTCCGTCCACTTCCGCCTCCGGAAATGAAGGATCGATGCTTCAATTGTTTGACTATCGGGCATAAAAGAATTGATTGCACGAAACCGAAGATTATATCGTATTGCTACAACTGCGGTCATCGGTATCGGATCGTAAGCAACTGTGGCCGGTGTTCCACATGGCACTTCTCAACAGCCTGCAGACTAACAGTGAGAACCAAGAGGGTGGATCCGTCGTTCGTAATAGCAATGTATTTAAAATCGTTGCTTTTGGGTCTTCGATAGATTCCGTTCCGTTTACAAGACGTCAAGGTTTTTTTAATCTTTTTTTACCGCTCATAACGAAGTCTTTTTTTTTTATGTTCTCGTATATTCTTGTCGTTTCGGCTTTTTTTTTTATTTTTGCGCCGGTGAACTTGAATTTTTTTTCACAAGCAAACGTTCGACGTTTATATACCCTGGCCACACTTTTTTTAATAATCCTCGCACGCGCCTCGTGCACGTTTCTAATTTTGCGTTACGCAAAGAGAAATTTAATATTTTTTTAATAATATTGATTTATTTACATAGTTTCATAAGTATAAGCATCATGGCTATGCCGTAATCATTATGCGACCATCTTCGCAAAACTTCAAATATTTCATTACGTGCTAGGTGAGCTGTGGTGACAAAAAATGTCACATCGCGGATGGCCATTGGTATCGGTTTATCTTTCGTTTCATCGGTTTTCGTTGAAGGCCGTTTCTTATTGTCCTTTTGATTATTTTTTTTTCACTTTTCTTGCTGCAATCATCAGTGCAACGCTATCGCCGCCATGCGGCGCCTTTCAGAATGTCAAATTTTTGCTTTTCATTTCATGCGAACGTTGCGGCGTACCAATTTGTTATTCCGAAAATGTATACGTTCATTATCCATTTATTTCTATCGAGTGGTATTAACATTTTCGGCGTTTTGCAATCATTGAAATAATTATTTTTTTTTTCAAACACGTTCAAGATTCGACGATACGCTTTATCATTTTCTCATAATAAATCGGTCATTGGTAACATTCACTTAAACGTTACAATTTGACAAATTGAAATTTTTTTTTAAAAATCAACAAATTGAAAATATAAATAATTTTTCTTTTACGTCGATTTTGGTAAAGGCCGATAATGTTATTACCGTTATTCTACTCATCGATTTACTTAATTCATTTCAATCATCGCTTATAATTTCTAACGATGTCACATGAATTAAAACATAGCGTTCCTTTGTAATTTTCAAAGTCACAAGAATCAAAAGTTTAGTCACGTCGATGGTCGCAGCGTAAAAAATATTTAAAAAATCGTTGACGGATGAGTGATACATATTGTCGTAACAATTAACTGTTATTTCTTTAATTGCGTATTTATATTGAAGTAAAAATTTTCTAATCGTCGAACGGTGTCTAATCATTTCAACGTACTCCACATTACCAGCAACGCAGCCTTGACAGTTGTATAAATGTTTCTAGTCCACGTACGATTAAATAAGCGAGCAATGATATGGACCGTGAGCATTAACTATTGTGTAGAGTTTTGATTGAAACAATAGCGAAAATTGATAAAAACTTCTAGCTACATTGCCATCAAGGAAATTTTAAAATAACAATAATTTTAACAACGATAATTATGCTCAATTAAAATTCAACATTAACCAAAATTAAAAGCTACTGAAAACTTGTTTGAGTAGGTTGGAACGTTCGTCGAAATTCAAAATTGAATAACAAAAAAAAGTACACGTTATTCCAGGGATTATATGGCGTGTCTGTTTATTTTTTCAATTTTTTTTTCCGTGCAACAGAAAAAATAAAGTAATTCCAATTGAGAAATTTTCATGTAGTCTTACCGGCAGGATGTTGTCACACAAAGTCGAATACCACCGCTATACTTTAATGCTCAAACAAATACACCAAGAAACAAAATTAATAACTTTTTAATAGTTATTTAAGTTCTGTAAAATGAAATCGAGAACAAAACCCTTTCTTAATGGAAACCATGATGTGGTTCAATTTCCAAAAATTTGGAATCATCGTAATATTTTTATGCTCCACTATTATATTTGAAAACTCGATATAAGGAGCTTTTCCACAGCTATTCAAGTGCTTGTACATAAATTCAGCGGTCCAACCCCTGTGGGTAGGAACCCTGGTGTTCCAACTTTTGAAAAAGTTTGAACCGCAACAACATTTTTACTCGCTATTTTAATATCTCGAGAAGGAAAATGGAGAGCTCTATGTGAGCTATTTAATTGCACGCAAGCTTTCATTATTCGCATTATTTACCCAAGAAACCCGATATTTTCGCGAAATAAAGAACAGAATAGGTACGAAAAGAAAAATATAATCTGTCCACGATTACTGTTACGTTGATTTGACAAGATCTTTATATATTGAAATTCGATTTCATAATAATTATTATTGAGTATATTGTTAGCGAGGTAGGAAACGGTGAAAGATTTAGAAACGAACCAATACCATAATGAGGCAATCGAGTTAGGCTGGACCTTTGTATTCCGACTGCGTATCATCAGCGCTTACCATTGCGCTTTAATCGGAAATATACGATTGTTAAATTACAAACTAAACCACCTTGGTTTGTTCGTGTTGACGGCCGTATCGTTTTATAGAATGATGATGTGGTAGTCTAGGTTCTGTTCCATCATCTTCAAGCAGAGCCAATGTTTATTAATGATACTATGCTTGGGTTGAATACGAAACGGCTTTTCCGTTCGGTTGATCATGGTGCTATTGATAGTTATCCGGTTTATTCGTGATACTTTGATAAAGCTTATTGATCGTTGGAAAAAAATTGCGGTGGACGATTTTAACGATCATTTCCCGTCTTTATGGTTCGACATTTTGAACAGGTCATACGGCTCAACAAATGTTGCTATAACTGCAGACGGAACATGCAATTTTTATTACATTCTTACGTTGGTTTTAATTACATTCTTAGAGATTGTTACCTGACAATGAACGCGTTCAATTTGACGGTATTTTTTTAAATATCGTTATGTTTTTTCGTCAGTTTCATGTTTCTTGACGTATTTTGAAAGTTTCGAACTCTTTCAGGGTTTAAGAATTCCAATAGTAGCCTCAACGGTTATTTAGGTTTTTATAACAATTTTTTAAAATACTATGCTGGTTAATACACAAACCGATTAGCAAGTATAGTCGTTTGAAAGCTATGTAATGAGTACTTTTGATAAAGAAATAAGCGGATCAACTTTTCATAACGCCTACAGTGGAACACAATGTCCCGGTATTTTGGCGACTTGATATATAAATATCCTCAAACGTTGTGATCGTTCCACTGCATGTCGCATGGGGTACTCGCTGGCCTCCTTTTCAACACGATCGACTAATTCTATTTCTAGTATATACATCGGGTGCAACCTACATCTCCTTCAACAAACGCATTGAAAATTCATAGTGTTGTTGAAATTGCAAATGTGGAATACTTTGAATTATTTACGTCTTGTTCATTGCGAAAATTGTTTTTAAATTGTTCCACTGATTCATAATGTTATTTTAAGCGTTTCAATCGTTGCAACTTTACAATGGCAATTGAAAAATGTTGCTAGATAATAACATGACCGTCTATGTGGGAAATTTCAATGCGTTTGAACAATTGAAAACTAGCATGTTTGTTTTCGTTCGTGGGCATTTCTGTATACATAGAAACTCGGTAGCGGCTCCTTATTAATTCGTAAAATTTATCGAAATAAAAGGAATAGGATAACGGTTGATCTTAAAGACGTATCATATCTTTACCTTAGTCATTATCATATCCCTATTCTGCGTCGACACAAACATTGTTTTCCCATTAAAATAAGAGAAATAGCAAAACTAATTCGTTGATTTCTGCTGGACACTCCATTTGACCGTTTCAATATTCACAGATTTAGCGCCAGTCAACTTTTTCACGTCAAAAACATTTCTAAAAAATATGTCAAACGCATTTGTTATACGTTCCCATATCTCAGGACGATGACCGTAAATAATTTACTAATAATTTTATAAACAAAGTATATTTATGCAAAATAATATCGTTTCCCGAAAAATAAATGGCCAATTTAATATTTTAGGCAACATCAATCTGTTATTAATCGTTTCTCGAAAAGTTCTTAGACTGATCGTGTGCAGACTATGTATATAGATTGAAAATTTTTGTTCCATCGAGTCTATTGAAAGGGATAAAATGTGAATCCTTAATAATTGCGGAATACTACATTGTGAGAGGGTTATTAGCAATCTGTAATAGCGCCTACCCAATGACATTAACTGGAATACATTTATGAAATAAATTATGCGTATCCGCGTAACGGTGCATAATGCGGTGAAGTCGGCGATAGGGCCCAGTACCTTCGAAGAAGTTTACTAGATAATTACTAAATGCTTGACGACCATGGGTAACGCGAAACGACGTGCGTGTTAAACCGCCCAATGTGATGACGTGACACAGGATGCATCTGAAATGGAAAATTATAGTTAAATCGGTCAAAAAATATGTTAATTGGAAAGTAAAATGAAAAAACGATAAAGTGCATGACGTAGAATCGCAGAGCGCGGGATGAAAACTTCAAAATTGACGGAACGAAAAAATGCAATGAAAATGAAAAACATTTCTTCGTATTTTGAATAAGGAAATTTCAACTATGACGGGTATGACTGGCTACGAACCGATAGTTTTTTCATGTTGAACATTATCTCCATTCCAAACCATTTCGTTATAATGGAAAGATTCAAAACGCATGAGGCATTCCTCGTCGTTTCCCTACTTCTTTCAATTGATTTTCATTTGTTTAATTGAACGCCGTATGAGGAATATTAGCGACATTTGTTATTTTGAACTCGTAACAATCCCAGGTGAAATTTAAAAAAAAACATGTAGACTTTGGTACATCTGGGAACTTATAATCTTTGATAAGCTTGGTGACAAAATCATTAAGACGGTTAACGATGCTAAATGTTTTACTCGTTGCAAAGTATGCTATTATATTGCTATATATGTAGCATATATATATTGCAATATATATATGCTATATGTATTGCAAAGTATGATAGTACGAAAAAAGTAATCAACAACATGAATTTTGTTGGTGCTTCTGGAGCGGAACAAATCTTTGCAAGCATTAATGTCATTTTTTTAATGTTTTCAAAAAATCTTCGGGAAACAACGATGAATTCAATGACTTCAAAGTTAAATCTCATCGTGGCCGCAACTTTCAATATAAAAGTTTTCAGAAATTTTGATATTTTCCCAATAGACTTATTATCGTCATAAAGGTGACATTACTAATTTTCAAATGATTACTTTCCTATCGGGTAACATTTTTATTACATGGCCTTTTTTAAGTTTCTGCCTAATTGTATTGAGAAAAAATATTTTTATACTGAAAATGGAATTGTTTGGAATGCTAATTCGAGAAAAATGCAATTAGGTCCAGTAGTTATTATGCAATTTCTAAACTTTTTTTACAACATATTACATGACTGTGATCAGTACGTGCGATTAGATTCAGTTAGCATCCCATTAACGCGTCGCATAGCAAAATATTATTTTGTTCAATTTCATCATGAATTGATTTGTAATGAAATGAAAAATCGACCATGTAGAATGAATCGACGGTCAAAATATTTCAAAATACTGTAATAATTATGAAGGCAACTGCTCGAACTGTTTATTCAATTATAAGGGCAAAACTATTTTTTCCACAATGATTCCCTCCAATATTATTGGAATTTTTTTCATGAAAAGTAGTAATTTTATTAACGAATTCAAGGCCAAGTGCGAGCGTTGAAAATCATTATTTGCCGTGCGCTTCAATTATTTTTTAAATTCAATTTTCAGTACAAAATAGTGTTTTCCATAAACATCGTCGTCTACGAATGTATCAATCTGTTATCATGATGGAAAAATTCAAAGGAAACGAAAAAAAAATATATTTTGTATTTGTGATGAAAAAAAAGCATCGAAACATAATGAAACATATGTAAATATTGATTCGTCAATGATCGCAGTGGGCATAAAATTTTTCATAACCATTATCACATTCCGTAAAAAGACTGAAATAACATCGATGACGATGACTATAGAGTATCTAAAAGCAGGGTGTGCATTTCGATACGCTTTAAAAGGAGCAAATGAAATCAGTAAGATGAAAAAAGCGAAGATTACGCATCGGACAACTTAACCTGGAATGTCCAATTAGGAAATTATTTATTAACACAAATAAACTGCCCACTTTGAAATGTTAAATGGAAAATAAAATCATGAAAGTTTCACGGGATTTCGTTTTTGTCATATGAGAATATTTATGAACGAATAATAGAGCAACAAGGATGAGCACACGTTATGGAATACAAGAGTTGTCGGTAAACATTTTCTGCATTCCTTGTGCACAGTTTCGATATCTGCAAGCGCTCGCGTCAACATGTAATAGACTACCCACCGTCATCCTTCCATAAATTCAACGATTTTCACATATTCAGAAATAGAAAGCGAATCATATGGAAAAGAAAAAATGTAGCCACTTGAATGATCGAACTGTATCATGTACGCCGTACTCAGTAAGAAATTGGTAAAACGTTGCTTGTCCTTGTTCCTCTGATTTGTGAGCATTAGCAGTATAACACGTTTGGTAGCAGTTACTTCGTATGCATTAGTGAAGGGAATCGATGTCAAAGTAAGGGGCTTGGGTACAGGTGATACAATGTTGCCATGTTAAACCATGTTAAAAACA